>JAQFXW010000718.1:0-17261 GCA_034693945.1 Dendrobaena attemsi
TGGTCTAATGGATCACAGCCTGTGCTGAATCGACTCAAATGCTAATCAGACACGCATCACTGCTGTCAAAAACCATTCAGACGGCAAGATCCATTGTAGCACTGTTTGTCTTGTTAAGCCTATCAATACAGGAATCTGGAAAACGAGATATTTTGACCCTCGCGTCGAGGCATACCTAATTTATGACGAGATATCTCGTTCCTAACAGTCAACGTATTAATGAATTGTTATTGAAATAATATGAATTTTAATTTTGTTATTTCTAAATTAAAAATGCATAGATAGATGTAAATGTTTCAAGGGAGAAAGTCATGTGTCACCATCGATCTTATTTGAGTATGTGTTTTGAAAAAACATGATGCTGCCTTTCAAGAACTGATCTACTTAGTACTTAACATAAAATACCAAATAAAACTGTGTAGTGTTTATCCTTGTGTGCATAACCAAACTCAGATTGTGTTTGTCCTTTTCATTTCAGGCCATTTGTAATTTTTGTCATCCAATTTCATGTCAGTGTTAATGTGTTAACTTTTTCATTGAATAGCGTTAGTTGAGAGATGCCATCAAAATGACAATCAGTGATCCATACAAAACCCTTGGCGTTGACCGCAAGGCATCCGATGATGAAGTCAAGAAGGCCTATCGAAATCTGGCCAAAAAATATCATCCGGACAAGAACAAGTCGTCTGATGCTGAGGAAAGGTTCAAGGAGATTGGAGCGGCCTACGACCTGCTAAAAGACTCTGAGAAGCGCCGTGTCTATGACATGCAGAGAGCAGGCGATGAAGAAAAGGCTGCAAATACACGCAGACACCAGCAGCAGCAACAGCAGCAACAGCGAAGCACCTCGACTCCTCGACCAGGGTCTGCCCGACCAAATCACTTCACCTCAACTGGAAATCCTTCTGGTGCACGAACGTTCACGTTTAAGTTTGCGACGTTTGATGACAGTGATGATGATTTTGTCAAATTCTTCTCTTCCGATAACTGTCATGAGCAGAAACCAAATGGTAAGAGCAGAAACAAGAACAAGCCACGACAAGGGCACACGAAGACTGGTTCTGGAACGCGACGTTCGCCTAGAGAACGGCCGAGTTGGGATGCAAAGTGGACCGATGATACACCAAGAGCAGATAAATTGTTCAGTGACTTTGACATGATCTTTGGGAAGCAGATTTCGGACATGAACCAACTGATCAGTGATTTAATTGGAGAATCTCCGCTGTTTAGATTCCGGGGAAGTCATGGAGCACTGGATGATGACTTCCTCTCTAGTTCTTTGGGGGGTAGGGCCAGAGGCCAGGCAACTCAGCCTCGAAAGGCATCCTTGGCTGACATGTGGGACTGGTCTGTGCCCATGTTTCGACGAAGAAAGAACGACCCATTTGCGAGTTTCGAGGATAGTGATGGTAGGAGACTTAAGCTTCTTATATCTTTTATGTTGATTAGTGCAGGTATCAAAAGTCAGATTATTAGTTCAGCAAGTTGTACTTTTTTGATCAATGATCAAAGACATTTAAGTAGAGCCTCTATATAATATATGATTGATATATGATTGATGATACTAGGTGAGATGAAGAGCATATGCATCACATCATTATTCTGATCATTCCTAGTTCATATGCAGAGTATTATGTGGCATGTTCTATGGCTTTTATTCTGAGAAAATCTCTATTTAGTAGCATAATGTATAGAAAGCAATGTAACATAAATTTAAATTTTTTAAAGCAAAGACAGCCTTAAGGAAAACTCATCAGTAGCATTCCTGAAGCAGCATGGAGAGGCCCTGTGTTCTTGCAGCTGTTAGGAAGCATCTATGCTATATAGTGTTTTGTGTGACTGTTTATGTATCTCTGACTGATGACTGCGAACAATTATTTTATACCCAATCTGTTACTGTTACCGCATTTAAAATTTGTAGAAACTCATTTAGCGATTTCTGTAGAAAACATAGGAAGGATTCAATTCTATAAGCTATGGAAGTTATTGGATTGGCTAGATTAGACTAGGTTATATCAGAATTTATGTTATAATGAAGCACCATATACAAAGTTTCTGGTTATTGTGTTTTTGCATTGAGTTGAGACATTGATTTTTTTGCTCATAGCAGATGACATGACAGAGATTAGGTTTCCTTGCATTTACTGCGGAAAAGCACTCAATAGCAGTAGTCTGGTAAGAAATTCAATTTGAAAAGTTCTTTTAATTAGTCTAGGAGGCAGTTTATGCATCTGAGAGCATGTTCTATTTTGGTGTTGTCAAACAATCTCTTGTATATTTCTCAGTTTTTCTGTGTGGTATTCCTATCCTGTCTACTTTTGAAATCGCTACATTGTTATTAAACTTGTAAGATTTTGTTGCAATTCTGAGATTGTCTAGTTTCATTCTTGCCAATCTTGAGACTCTGAACCTTGAGACTAAGACTTCGAACCTCAAGACCAAGGTCTCAAGATATGTCACGTTTCTGACATATCTGGCTTCGTAATCATCTAATTTAACAGATAGGTTTGCATGACTACAGGGTCAGCCCAAAAAATATAACCCATATGATTTTTTTGCCAATGTTTGCTCCAAAAGTAGGCATTTTTAAATCAAGTTTTGCAGTCTGATAATAATTCATATTTCGGTATAATTGCCAAATGTCACCAAAATATTTCAAAAATAACAACAAATGTTATACAACTTTTAGTGAGTCCAGTCACTGCTTCATGATGGTTCAGAAACGTGTAACAGTTTTATGCTAGTATTTCTGTCAAAAAGAGTAATTTGTAACTGAAATTCTACAGGCTTATAGGTAATTAATATATTTACATGTATATAACCTCCAATTTCTATCAAAATGTTTCAAACTCAACAAAAGTTGCAGCACTTGTAGTGAGTCCACTGTCCACCTTCTGTATTCTGATAATTCACAAACATGTAACGCTGTAAAAAGATGTTAAAAAATCGATTTTTATGTCGCATGTGAAATAATTGTTATTAAAAAACTTTGATATTATATCTTAAATTGTGTCTTGCGCTTTGATTAGCACGGGTGAAAAGAGAAGTTTTGAGGTGTGTGTAAAAGGTGTCAGATTGGACCCTAGGGAGCGAGCGCAGTTGCGCGGGGAGCCCATTCCAAAGTGAGGGGCCAACGACCGAGAAGGCAAGCTTCTGTCTGGTGGCTGTGCGTGCAAATGGCACAACCAGCGAGCCTCCCACAGCGGAACGGAGCGAGCGCCGGCCTGGGGCAGCAGAAGTAGTGCTGCAAAGGTTGCACAGGTAAGCGGGGGCGAGACCCAACAAAGACCTCCAGACAAGGGCAACTTGTGGATAGAGTACGTCTTCCTCAGGAACCCACCAAGGATGATAAAGGAGACTAAGTACATGTGTGGCTACTTGGGGAGGATATATTGAACACGAGTGATGAAGCAAATATTTCACACCTGACTTTGTCAAAATAGTCAATTGTTGCGTTATACGTTTTTGAACCACCAAAAACAGTGGATGGCTCACCAAAAGTTGTATGACTTTTGTTCTGCTTTAAATATTTTGGTGAAATTTGGCATTTATATGTAAATATGAATTTCAGTCTGTAAAATTTAATTTTAAAATTCCGAATTTTGGTGGCAATATTGGTAAAAACTTTTGGGGGCTAATTTTTTACCCACTCTGTAGTAGCATATAAATAGTTTTATAAATGGTTCTAGATAAACATATAACAATGATATCTGATTGCTTGTTGATAAAAACTCAGCTTCTTTTCCTCTGGGGCTGTCCATAAATGACGTCACGCTCCTAGGGGAGGGGTCCAGAGATATGTGACGATGTGTAATGTGGGGGAGGGAGGGGTTTGAGAAATGTGACATCACATCAGGCAATTTTATTATTTTATTTATTATTTAAATACAATATAAGGTCACCATTATTCTTTTTATATTTATATTTAAAAATTTATATAGGTCTAACGCTCAGAGTGATTCAAAGCATTGTTTAAAATAAAATTTATCTTGAATCACTAGATTCAATGGCCTACTACTATAGGCCTGCCTATATGGTTTAAAATATGCCAACTTTGATATAGTAGGCCTATCTTACACTTCTTCAGGAAGCATACACGGACACAAGGAGATCTATTTCGACCTATATTAGAACTGGAGAACTATATCAACAATTATGCCAAAGTTCCACCGACCCGACGTGGTCCATGGTTTAATATAAGCCTTATAAAGATGTTCTTTAGGGACATCATGCATAACATTTACTCTGTATTTATATGCATGTTGGTTTCTTGATACAATAAGCCAAATAAGATCAGACCCAAGATTACTTGAATTCAAGTAATCTTGGATCAGACCCATCTGTCAACCTCCATGGGGAGTTCCGAGCCGATTCTCTGCCCCTCTTGGCCTCCCCACCCATCTATGGTGCAGTGAGTATCAGACGAAAGAGGGCTTCACCCTTATAACAGAGGTTAAACAGGCATCCATGGCCAAGCATCTTCGTTATGAAGGTGTTGGCATGGACCCCGGTAGAATGGGTTTCGCCTTTATATCAGTCGTCCATTGGTGTTAGGTGTCGTAAAATAAGCGCTTACAGGTCTATTCTCACAACACAATTAAGTAATCGACCTCCAAGGTGAATAAGGTCACACAAGGAAATCTACACTTTAAACACTTCTCAAATGATGGATAATGGACATCATCATTACATGGACACGTGAGCGGACAGCAAGATAATATCGTCTGACAGACTGACATGGCAGTTCAGGTTTGTCTTGCATTGAGGCTTCAAAGAACTGTAGGTACGGTGGCGAATTTTTGTGACATTATTTTCTCTGGGGTGTTACTCCTTGTGACGATGTCTGACGAAGGGGAGGGAGGGCGTAGAAATTGGGCGACCAAAATTGCATGACATCATTTGTGAACGACCCCTTATATTGATTTATTATATGTCCAGAATGCCCATGAGGAGGTCTGCAAGCGTTTTCATGGCAAGAAGCCCAACATGAATCCAGACTCATTCAGTTATCAAGGATCGAATCACAATCAGTCGAGAGACGATCATCACGGTCGAAAGCAGGAGGAGCCAGACGATGATGATGACGATAGGAGGCAATGGAGAGCAGAAGCGCCGTCCAATCATCCGAAGTTCAGAGAGACCAAGGAAAACCAGACAACTTCTCATCCAAAGCCATCGGAGGCCACAGCCTCAAAGGAAGAAGGTTCGAACATTTAATGCTGAATTGTGCTACTATACTTCAGAATTATGCGTTTAAATTACAGTCCCATCTGTGGTCTATTTACATATTTGAGGGATATTGATGTGAACTTAGAGGAATTATGCTGATGCATGGACTGTGCTGGTCTAATAAGTGGCAGAATGACATCCAGCCTTGAAAATAATATTGGTGAGTTTGTCAACTTTGAATAAACTGTCATCTTTGAATAAGCTGTTGAAGAAATAGATGAAACCGGTACAGTGGCCAAAAACCTGAGGTGCATCTGATTACAGAGTGGCAGCTGTTTGAACATGCGATCATCAGTCGAGCTATCCATTATCAAAATAGTGGAGTCCGGTCGTTCGTTCGGAAGATGTTTTGAACCCCAATTGTAGCTGATACTTCATTCCTTATAGCTCTTTCCTTTTGGAAAGTTTCATTTTACAGTACTGCATTTCAAAAGTTCATAAACTTGACATACAAACCAATATATCCAAACGGCATTAGGATTTTGTGGTAATATGGCTACAGTTATTTATAAAATTTCAGATTAAAGCTGAAAGATTTGACGAGTTGTGACACTTTTCTAGGTGTCTACATTTTATCAGGACACAGTGTAGAAGTTTTAATTAGCTTATTGTATTTATATATTGCTTTCTAGGACACGTTATTTGTCCTTGGTGTGGAAGGGATTTTGACCGATCGACTGCCGTAAGACACATTACGGCCTGTGAACTTTTAGCCTCGTCTTCGAGTCAAAGACCCTCGGGCTCTTTTGAACGCCGTACAGATTCAAACACTAGAAACAAAAGCTACCACGGTAGACAGGTAACGGAACTTGCACTTAATATCCAACAATATTTACTGTACTTCTATGCAGTATGCATGAAATATTTTTGGGGAGTTTATTTACACGGATATGTGAAACGACTACAGGAAAGGTTACTAATTGATCAGAAAATGTTGTTTATGTGAAACTGCTGCACTATTGCTCTGCTAAGGCCTTGCAATATTTATTAGCCTTCAGATTACTTCTTTATGGTGACTTGGGTCCAGTGCCACTCAACCATGACTTTGAATGGTAGAGTTCCCCTAAATACATAATGGGCAAAATTCTAAATTGATAACCAGTGTTAAAAATACATATAATTATTCGCATTTGCAATTTAGTTGATAAATACAACGAAGGCTCTTTAAAATGAAAGGTGATTGATTTAAATAAATGGCTGTTGAGAACATCTGTGTCAAACATTGACATGCATGTACAATTGTACATTGTGTAAGTATAGGTTTATGGCAATGTAGATGGGAGATTCTGCACCTAAGAGACCTGCAGCCGAACGCTCTTCTACTAAGGTAGAAGCAGAGCATTCGCAGACACCAAGACACGCGTCAAAGGCCAGCTCAAGAACTCACCGTGATTCGTCAAGTAGGCAACCGTCTGGACGAAAGTTCATGGGCAAGTCTCTGCTCTTTTCCATTTCTTATTTCTAGATCATCTGGTTCCTCCATACAGCCAGGACGTGTTTACATGCTCCTGGTTGATGTGCCATTCTGCTTTAAGCATAGGGTTGTTATGTCCCCAAAGCTATTAATTTTACATGCTATACAAAAACTGTGATATAACACTAGGTCTTGCAGCCAAGCATCAGTCTAAATGCAGTGAGAATTGTTAGTGGAAGACTTGTTCAAGATCACAGTACAGCAAATGTCTTGAGAGAATGTTCAAATTACTCCATGTTTTACAAGGTTTTGACTTTCGAGGCAAGCACATTGGACAATTGTCTGCTACGTCCATCGTGCTCTATGCTATTGATTGCGTTAATTGACAGTGCGAGGTCTGATCATTCAAGAAATTCAATAATTAGGTCGTGTGACAGGGATGGATTTAAGGGGATGGTGAGCTATGCTGTGCGCCCAAATATCAAGAGTTGAACACTGAACAGAGCTTGGTCATAATATTAAAGCAAGGAAAGCCTTCTGCTTATTTCATTCTTTGTTTACATATATAAAATATTAAAAGTATAATTATTTTCAAATAAAGAAATCATTGGAAGTCGATTTTTGCAGAAGTTTGTCATGTATTGTGTGCAAGTGTTGTAACTCAGTGATTTCATGATTGCATTAAGTAGATGACTCTGATCCGATTTATTTATTCACTGAGACCCTGAGCGAATCAACAATCGGCCGTTAATTCAGATCAGATCTGTGCGTCTTCCTGTTTTAGATGAGCCGTTTGTTGCATCTGGCTCCGACCTGCACACTCCACGGACCGGTCAGGCGGGATACAACTCACAACCAAAGCCGAGACGTCCACCTGCTCAAGATCTAGGACCAGGCATCAAGGGAAGGACCGTGCATTTTGCTAAGTATGTTTCAACAGAGATTTTGAATACCTGCAACTGAATTAATGGAACGTGTTACGTTATTCGTCACATAATCAACTCACATTATTGCCTGTTGTTTTCATTAATACCTTACCTTAGACCTCAGTCGTTCCCATACAGTTCTGCAAATCGGGCAATGCAGCTTCTCAGTTCCTCTCTGCCCATCACCAGTTAACAAATACTTGATTACGCTGCATATAGCCCCAAACGCTGTACTTGTTTAATGCCAATATTTGTAAAAGTTTTCAATATTTATAGTTAAAAGAAGAGTTTTAAAATGTCATGCATGTTATGTTTGTGAAGATCTGCTAATGTTGCCTGGAAAACGTCCCTACAGCATAATCCAAGTATTTTGAATAAAATGTCATTAAGGTGTTGAGCAAAGTGCATAAAAGTGTTGATGAGTTATGGATTTGTTCAGTGCCAAGTTCTTTTTTCCATTTTGTTTGTTCCTGCTGCTGCAACAGTAGTGGCTGCAGTCACTGCTCTTGTTGCTCTGGAGGATGGCTCAAACATTCAGATGATGACGAAGAATCCACTTCTTCTGACTCTTTGCCTTCTCAATTTTCTGACGAACAGTTCGTTGCAACTGGAGAGACGCAAGTCTCGGATCGCCCTCCATATGGTGCTAATGGTGATCTTACCTCAGGGTTCTATACTAACTCCTGCAAACCAGCAAAATGTATATCCCACCAAGTTACTGACAACTGGAATGAGGGCTTCTGTTCCTGTCGGAATGCTCAATGCAGCTGTGCTCGGTTTCACAGAAACTCACCACCTGGTGATTGGTTTAGGAGAATGATCTACCCTCGTTGGTCCTGTTTCTGATGTCGAGGCATCTAGGACGATTGTGTATGATTTCTGTCGCTTTACATCATTAGTTTGGATGTTAATTGTTGTCCAACGATTCACTGGCGATGGATCGTCTCTGTTTTGCAAAGAATCTCTGCAAGTGATTGTCGAAATAGTTCTGGCTTTCTAGTATGGTAGTGAAGCACTTTCTTCAACACAATCCAGACACCAATAATTCGTTTGTTGCACTTTGTCTTTGATAGCTTTTATCTTACCTCAGAATCAGAAGTAAAGTCACAAGGAAATGCTAAAGAGCACTGTTGTCTGTGTAATTGTTTTTGACTAATCATTATTTGCTATTATCTCTGTCACATTTCTATTTTGTTATAATTCATATTTGTGCAGTGTTGTGCATTTTATTTTTATTTGCTTTGTAGCATTTCATGTTTTAGCCTTAAAGTAAGCATCACAAAATATTATGTTTGAGTACCATGTCTATGTACACAGAAATTTATGTGCATGTATCTGTGTATGCTAACTAGTCTTTGCACTACATACTCAGTTGCAGAAGTTTACACAAGAAGTATGGATACCAAAGTATATCAGTATGTCATGGCCTTCAGTTCAGTTGCCAATTCTGTTTAAGTCTTTAGGTTTTGGGTTTACTTTATTATTGCATTGGGACATTGTTGTTAGCACGTTGAGCGCGACGTACGAGTTATCTCGTACTTTGTTTTGCATGTGCACACGCGACATACAAGATAACTCGTACTTCAGTTTAAACACTGTCAGTGGCATCTTCAGCGTCCTGTCAATAAATTTAGCCACGTGTAGGTTACTAATATATTTTTTTTATTACAGCATTCTGCCATATGCCTTGTGTATGTGGTAGCATGCTGCACATGACAAGCGCTTTTACGTTCTTGCTTGCGTTGGCAAGTCTTGTAACAGCTTACTAGAGAAGATGTTTTGAAACAGATGGATTTTATTATTCATATTATTTGTATATCGCCTTTTCAAAGTTTACTACTACTCAGAGGCGGTCCCGACTACAGCACTGAGGTGTGGAGTTAACACGCCGAAGCGCCGGATGATGAAAATTATCATTATTATAACAATAGTCTACTATGCCGAGATAGAGACAGAGCCAATTAGGCCAAGATGATATCTTACTAGCTAGTCATAGAGACAGAGACAGACAGAGAGACATGCCAAGGAGGCCTACGATCCATCAGCTTCTGGATGCAGGCAGCGATAGCTCAGGCAACCTACATTCAGAGTCCTATTTTGCTGCTGCGGTTCCAACTGATGACTCACATTCACAGCCCCGTGTTTGCATTGGAGGCTGTTGCCAGTCAGATGCGTTGTGTGTTACAAGCGTGGGTTTCGTGGAAAGGCGTCGGCACTCCGCTTTATGCCATGTGAAGTCAAGTAGCACCATTCAAATGAAGGTTATTAGTTGCGCTACTGTAGGGTAGACAATCTTGAGTACATAATTGTAGATAGAAAATAACAGTTTCTTTGCCTTTTCATTCGCTTATCTTCATCTTAAGATTTAATATAGAAAATTCTAACCTTATCGAAACTTCCGATAATTGCGTACAGGGTCACCGCATTACCGCGTGCTAGTAAACTTCTGTACTTCGGTTAATGTGTTAATTGAACAAACCAAGTTGATTGAAACTTTCTAACTTGTTGACTGATTAGTAACTTGCCAGCCTTTTGCCTCATAAATTGGAGTTTGAATCTTGGTGTGTTAAAAAAGACATCATCTGTGTGCTCTTTTAAAAAACCAGTTGTTATCTCGATGTTGGTATTGCAGCCCAGTTTCAAGTTTAGTTGATAGATCCTTCAACTCTATGACATATCGAAATACTGCTGTTAATGCAGATATTACATACATTTAGTTTAAGTAATTATACTATGTTTCCTTGACTTTCCTTACAGAGTCAGTTATTACCCCAATTTACCAAGCCTTTATACAATGACTGGACATGTCTTGGTCTAAGTTTAAATGTTTGATTCAGTGGCGTAACTATCATGTGTGCAGGGTGTACAAAGCACACGGACTCACGACCTCTTGGCTTGTGGGGCTCTGCCCCAGACCTCGCAGATGAGACAACGATGCTCCCCAGAACACATTTTAACGTTTTCAAATTTAAAAAGGGGTCAAAAAATTTCTGTGCAAATCATTTTCAGCCGCTTTACAATATATAAAAAAACCACTTCAAACTGGCTCAAATATTCTTTGCCATTTAACCCCTTATCATTATAGACTTTGTGCCTGCACCACCCAACTCATGACTGAGTGCACGCACTCGGTATTTGCAATGTGAGCATCGCAGCTAAATCTCCTGGTTATGCAGGGGCCCATGCGGGACCTCTGCACACGGGCCCATGAAAAGCTAGTTACGCCACTATTTTGATTAGTAGTATTGGTCAACTGCTGTATGAAAATAATTGCTAGGAGACATTCTGCAGTGTTCTCATAACTATTTAAAAAATCTGTGCATAAGTCTTGTGTGGTTCTGGAGCTTGAAGAAATTCCATGTTCCTGTTTAGTGAATCAGTGATACAGCCCGAATTGTAAAAGACCATTAAACCGAGACGGACAAATCGAATGCCAGAAAGTATTTGAGGAAATGAAACTAATAACTGTGATTATGAACTTTTAATAATGTTGATGTTTTCATTTTGTAGAGTTTAAAGGTTCAAGTTCTCTGCATCAAACAACGGCAGAAGACAGACAAGAAACCTGATAAATCAGAACCAATTTTTATGTTGATAATTGCTGCTTTTTTTTACACTACCACCTAGACAGCTGAATCGAATGTAAATATGAAGTGTTATAGTTGCACAGGCTGTAGTCAATACACAAATCTCTCCATATACATTTAACACTAAAGAAAATTAGTTTTTCTGCACAATTTAAAAGTGAGATTAAAACTGTCAATTTTGTTTTAGTGCATTTTTGGCTGAATTTGTTTTGAAATGTGATTTGATAAGAACTTAATTTGTTCAAAACTTTTGTTTTCATCAGTTTTATTGGTGTATATATAAACAGTTGAAAATTTCTCTACTTTTGCTTTGGTGGAATATTGTCTCTGTAATGCACTTTTCAATAGGCAGGGCCGGCGCCAGAGTATTTGGCGCCCTAGGCGAACTATCGTATTGCACCCCGGCGGTCCTGTGCTTCTGGCAGCCCTGCGCCCATGCAGCCACCTAGTTCGCCTAAATTGGGCCTGTATATGCATGAAATTGATGATTTATTAAACTTAATACAAGTCAATTGAGGCAAAGCATGTTGTGTTACAATCGTTGAAACTTCTTGCTAATCAGGACATAATATTTAGGAACTCAAAACATTTTCCAGCTCGGATACACTCTCCTTGTTGGCTTCAAGTCAAGTCAGAATTGGATGTTTTCGTGTTAGCAATACTAGGCCACATGAAACGAATTCAGGTGATCATCCTGCTGGGTTTGGTAAGCGCAAGTCCCAAATATATGTTGTGTCATTAAAAAATGGTGTTCTTACTTTTGGTTATTGTGTTTGCTCTTAGTCTGTGAATAAGTTCCTTGAAAAAGTACCTTTTCATCTTGTGCCGTCAGTCCTTTGAACTCTAGTGACCTTCATGATAAAGCTTCTCCATTTCTTTCTTTCCGATGTTGCGTTCCTTAGTTCTACCAAATACATTCCAGTTGTTTTGTGTTGTGTATCTTATCCAATATCCATCCATTTTTCCTTGGTCGCCCTTGTTTTCTCCTTCCCTCTCCACAAGCCAGCATCATTTCCTTATCCAATCCATATGATCTCATGTTCAAAGAACCTCGGCTTTGTTCTTAGTACTATTTGTTGTAACGTCTCATCCTTCTCGATTCCAATCGCCATGCGTACCCACTCATTAGTGCTTTTCTCCGTCCATGATATTCTCAGCATCTTCCTCCATATCTTCATTTCACATGCGTTAATCTTTATCCCATTTTCTTAGTCATTGAAAAGTACACTACATGTATATTAATTTCAGAAATGAATGAAGTCCAAGTACTGTATGTTGGAAATGCAACTCCAAGTTCTTGCTGAAAAACATCTCAAGATTAATCTGCAAATGCTACACCACTAGAGCCAATCCATAGAATTAGTAGCGGACGGACCCTAATGAGTGCTTATAAATGTCAATGCACTTAATATGTCTTCATTTATTTAACATGACTTCTATTCTTCAATACAGTTCTGTTCATCAGAACTTCACGTTCTACCATTCTAGGCAAATATTTTCTTTAATAAGATGTCTGGCATGAACCTGTTTTGTCTTTTCCTTTGCCGCTTCACTGCGATTCTTTCTTGACTTAATACAAGTTATCTTAACCCTTTAATGCCGAGAGGGATAGGAAACCCATACCATTCACTACCTTCTGTACAGATGCCATACAATTTACCATGCTCAGATGGGAGACATTAAAGGCAGAAATTAGAGAGATGCATCATTTGCTGCTCGGAAGATGTACAGCCATAACATGTATTTCTGACTGGCTGCATTTAGAGTAGCCTAACGGTTAATAGAACATTTTAAAATGTTCACCACGATTCCTTGTCTTTTGTCTTAGCTGAATTGCACTCGCATTATAACAATGCATGTGATTCATGAGGCTTCAGGTCGTACATTGTTGTTAACTACAATCAAACGGTGAATCATGTATGTGGCTGTCTTCCAGATCGTAGATTACTTCATCAAAAATCCTCCTTGCACAGCCATAAAACACGGACTATAATGCATTGCATGATACTGTTTCATGATCGATGTTTATTCTAATCAACTAAAATGGAACAAATCAATCAAACTGTTCAAGTAACAGTAACACTAATAATCGTTTTTCCTCAACAGTCCTGCTGAATGTGATCTATGTTCCAATACTAGACTGTGAAATGCATTATAGTTTGTAAACAAAAGAAGCTGAAGCTGTTAATTTACATTCAACAGTGCAAATGTGCAACAGTAACAGTAACTAATCCGTTGACAATCATTGCAATCAAATTCCACAATCTCAAACGCAAGGCTCATTGATTTAAAAAAAGATTTGAAAAACTGCTGCAGTCTGTGTCTTGTCTTAATTTCGCCTGTGTCTACACCACATTTACTCTTCGTCGATGCTGTACTTCTCAATTTCACTTTACGACAGTACACTGGCAATACTTGGCGTTTTGTTAATCATGTCGTGCAGTTCCTCGCGGATTCTCATGAAGTGTCGTTTGAACTCAATGCCATCGCCCTATAAGAAAAAGCAGTTTTGCAAATACATCTATAACAATGCAACAACTGCGATACATGTATATTATGTATAGTGGCACTTCAAATAATGTAGCACATTTTATGTATCTACAAAAATGCTGCATCTCTGATTATCTAACAGATCACAGAAGGTGTGTTTTAAAACATTTAACAAAATGTGTGCTGCATAAAGTCAAAGGTAACATCACATAAATGTAATGGAAAATGCACTTATTACGATTATGGTATCAACTTCAGTTTCATAAATTATGAGTTCAGTTTGGTTTTATGATCACCAATAATGCTTGCAACTGTTCATTCCAGCACGACCATTTTCAATAATGATGGATTATAATCAACCTCCTTTAAAATGTATAAATTATCTTTAGATCAGTTAAACAGTAACGAGTATCTTGCTTTTGAAAGATATTGCAAGAGGAACCATATTACGTATCTTGACACAAACATCAACAAATTCAAAACTGGATTAGCAAATAAATGATTTGTGTTACAAACATTGCCTCATTGACAATCATTGTATCTTTATCCACAATGTCTTTCAGAAGCAAAATCCACTTTAAAATTCATAGCTAATATTATATTATATATAATATAGATCGTAATCATGCAATATATATATATATATATACAATTATACATCTCGTAATCAAAAAGTGGATATCATGATCATGAAAGAACATGCATAAAGCGCCTCTTCTAGAAAGCTCGTCAGAGATGCTCCTGATGGGACAACAATATAATTTGATCTGCTGGTGAAATATGGAACAGAAAGGACAAAAAGTTCATATTGCAGGTCGCATGGCAGTGTTTTCTCAAATGAGAGACCAATTACAGCCAAGCTACCATTCTACATTGACGCAATACCTGGATAGGAAAAAGGTACATGGCAAAAGAAATCTATGGCTGTCAACAGATGACACAGAAATGCTTCCTCAGATAGCATAACCGGCCTGGCAATTATACAATCAGAATTAGGACCTTAACATTTATACATTGTCACATGCACAACCAATGCAGTTTGTTCCAGCCTTCAATGTAAGGCAACCGAATGAACCGATGCAGTTTGTTCCATCCTTCAATGTAACTATCATTGACAATACAAGTCTGTCTGAGCTCATTCATTCCATCAATGAGATTAGGTTTTTTATTTATTTATTTACGCATTTCTATACTGCCCCTTCAAGTCCACTACTACTCAGAGGCGGTCCCGACTACAGCCTGAGGGAGTGTCAGAGTTTTTACGACGAAGCGCGCGAGCAACTGTAGGTGAAGAACCTGCTCAAGGTCTCTACTCGGAGGCTCGGGTCTGAATCGAACCCGCGACCCTTCGGACGCAATGCATCGACTATCCCATTGCTCCACACATGCCCTTTGTGCTAGCCCGAAATGTTAAAGCTCTGAGTGTCGGCAGGCATCGGGTTCGTACTCGGTACCATGCAAACACACGGCCGACGCGTTCCCAATGTAGATAACTGGGCTAATGTCTGTAAAGAATACAGTCATTACTAGCTCAGATAAGTAATGCTGGAGATTATGATTGTAAATTGTTAAAAAATATTGATAATTATTTGTATCCTTAGTTAGGATTTGCTGCGGCAGATGATTTCTAAGTAAGGATGATGGCCACTACAGAGACAGTTGACAAGAGACAAGGAGAGAAATTGTGCAGGCATGAGTTTGATAAGAGACTGGTTGCTAAGATGAGCGTGAATCCTAAAGAGGACAGTGCAAAGTATAGTTGCTAAGGAGGCCAGTTGCTAAGGAAGTAGGTTGCTAAGAAAATTTCAGTTGTGGTTGCTGGGCTATTAGCTGTGTCACAATACCTAATTTTTCATTGTACACCAATGCTAAGGAGGCTGAGTGCTAATACAGGAAGTTGCTAAGGAGACTGGTTGCTAGAGGGTTATTAAACAGAGTTAGAGTCTGAGACTGACGTTATGCATGGTTACTGGTGATAGAGGTTGCTATGAAGTATCATTACTAAGAAGGTTGAGGTTGTTTGTACAGGGGACGGGTGTATTCCAGCATACCTTGTATGAGAACAAGAATAAACAAATGCTAGGCTGGTGGCTAAGGAGATCAGTTGCTAATAACACTGGTTGCTAAAGAGGTTGTTTGTTAATGAAGCTGGTTGCTGGAGACTGAAACTGACGTTGAGTTGCTAAGTAGAGCGGTTGATGAGGAGTGTCATTGCTTAATGAGAGCAGTTGCTAAGGAGGATAGCTACAAAGGAAGTTGAGGTTGACCTTGAGGTTAGCGATATAAGGAGGCTGGTTATATGTTTATTTGTTCAGTGGCGCATACGGTGTATTGAATTTGGCAGTTGCATTTAGCAGAAATCCCACTTTCAGGTTTTGCTTCTCCCATATTTGTATAAATTGTCCGTAGGAACCGACAGTCCAGTTTTTGCTGTTCTTGTTAGGAGACTAAGTCATTAGAATTAATTATATAAATGTCTTTTTAGGTCCTTGAAGCATTCAGGAGAAATCTGGTATGCCCACTATCAGTCGTATCACGTATCATAAGCATATACAACTAAAGAACATCTGAACAGGATGCAAAAGAGACAGGTCTATGATGGACTGCAATCAAAGCCAGTTCCCTGTTCTTCGGCTTTGTGTTGTCATTTAGCTTAGGTCTTTAAAAGCTTGTGCTTTTATATAGAACTTGTTCAATCTCGTGTGATTTTCAGCAGATGTATTTTCAAGACCGAGATTGCCTGGTGTTATTTCACTTGGCATTTTGAAAATATTGTTTCTTCAGAGTAGCAACTTTGTAGTTTTGATAATTCTGAGTTTCTTTGACGCTGTTCTGATTCTTCCTATTTCTGTAGTTCTCTTGTGCTAAGGGTTGTAAATTTTCACTATGTTCTAACTTCTAATTCATAAGAAGCTGAACAGCCAATGACAAGTGGTTGAATGGAATTGCACAGTCGGTTGTGAACTTCTTAGCTTATTCCACGTAGGGCGCATTGATTGAACGATATGCAGATGAACAGATGTAAAATGCTGTGGGTAAATTATTTATGTTGTGATATAATACATAAATTTAATTGGTGTGAGTACCAGATTTAGCGTGGCTTAGAAGTTGCTCGACAAGACTGTGTCATAGCACTACTTAAATGGCACGTGTGGATGATGCTTGATATCAAAACTCCAGTATATATATATATATATATACATATATATATATTATATATAATTATTCTAGGGATCAGCAATTTCTACATAAGTGATGAAGTGTTGATTGTTCAAATTATAATCAATTTCAAGTGGTGTTTCTGTTGTAAATGTAGCTTGCCTTAATTATACCTTTTTGGTTCAAAATCTGCCATAATCTGCACTTTCCTGTGGGTAAATGACAAAATTCATGGCTGTTTTCTATGTTTAGCCAATTCCTCCACGGTCCACCCTTTAGGACATTCTAGTGATGCATTGTTACCATTTTGACTGAAAAGAGAGTTGATTGATTCATGCGGAATCGATTTTATCATTTATGTTTGCAAATTTCCAAGCTGGATGTGAAGCCCTCCCTCCATTCAGCACTCGTCAATAAACTGGTACTTACAAGTTAGCTTTATAATTGTGCTTTAGA
>JAQFXW010000719.1:0-17261 GCA_034693945.1 Dendrobaena attemsi
GTGGCCTGTTAGACTTGAACTGGTCTCGAGATGACCTTAAAAATCGTTCAGTCCGAGGCAGTAGCGCTCTGTGGCATGCTGCGGGGTAAAATGGGGCCCTGCAGTAATGATAGCCATTTCGTAAAATTAACGCCTATTAGAAATTAGTCTGGGACTAATCATTTGAATAGAAATAGTTTTGAAAAATGATTAAATGAAAAAACTATAAAGCGAAAGGAAAATGGAATTATTTGACAGAATAATCTCGTGGTCTACTCGTCATAGTGATATAAAGGTTGGCCTAAAAAGATAAGCGTGGTAGCTAAAAGGTTATATTAAACCATATTCTTGGATAGACGCTCGGGATAAGATAAGCCCTTGCCAGAAAGTTGGATGCCAAGCCTAGCGTAAATAGACCGGAAAATTGTTATCGGTCTGTCCAACTAGAATAATATTCATAATGGTATAAGGATATTCGGCCACGAAAAACCTTTATTATGAATTCAGTTTAATTCGAGTGGAGTCAAGAGTCAGTTGAAATATTCTCGTCATATTGGAAAATCGCTTTGAGAGTTAGTCTAATCCGAAATAAACGTGCGTTATGTCGCACTAGTTGTCTTAAAGCTGTAGAGTTTAATCTGAATGAAGCTTCGTATTCTCATTGTTACCGACGTTCTTGCAACGAAGGACGTGTCTTCGTAAGTACGAGTGTTAAGATAGGATTGAAATAAGAAAGAGTAACTTTTCACAGTTTAGCCACGTTGCGACGCAAGTTGTTCTAGAAATTGCGCTAAATGAATAAATTACGAAGGCATTAATATTGGTATTAAAACGCGCAACATAAATCGGCGGCCATTTTTATACGTCACGACCGGAAGCGGAAAGCCTGTTGTGCTAGCCCGGTCTTTTCGCTTTGACTTTTGACAAGATAGGTCGTGCCGCTCCTGAAAAACTTTTTGATAGAAGTAAGTTTAACATTATGGAAGCAGATTTAGTAAAGACCGCGGTCTGTCCCCTTTGTCATTACGAGTTTAAGGGGAAGGATCCCCAGCGTGGTGTACGGAAGCATCGCGTGAAGGGTTGTGGTAAGAGGGGTAAGGCGGGCGACGATCTGTCACCGCCACCCGTGAAGACGGCCTCGTGCCCTCCTCTGACGACGGTGAAGATGGACGATCTTTCGCTGCCGCCTCCCCTGAAGACCACCTCCTGCCCTCCGCGCACGAAGACACCAGACCGGTCTCGGCCCCGAGACAAAGAGGGTCGTCTACGATCTACGATTTCTCGTCCGTCAAAAACAGAGTACCGTTCGCGTTCGCGTGCAAGACAGGAACGCGCACTCGTGGCGGCCTCCAGACCGCCGCCGTCGATGGAACAGAAAGACAACCGGGCAGCCGCCGCTGTCGTTGATGTATTGCCACCGGGACTCGAAGCGAGAGTCGCCGTCATGCGCCTGTCGCCCCGCACTGGAAAAAGGGAGCGATCGTCTCCCTCCGAGGTACGACCGCCGCCGAAGAAGGAGCACCGACGCGCTGCGTCCTTCAGACCACCACCGCCACCTGCCGAGTCAAGTGGAAGGAAGACGGTCCAGCGTCCACCGTGGGCCGTCGTAAGAAAGAAGACCGCCGCCGCCACCTTCGTACCAGACCGGTCCGGACTGCTTCCCGGCCAGGCACCTGTTCGTCGAACAGCGTACACCGCCCATATCGGACCACAGTCGTCCGTCTCTACGGCTTCCGGATTGGAAATCACCATGATGATGCCGCCGTCTTACGAAAAGAAAGTCGTCGCTCCTCCTTCCTCAATCCCTCCTTCACAACGATCTGACCATCGGGCACGTGTACGTCGAGTTACACAGTCCCCCCTTGCGGCTGACGAGGAGGAGATTCTTTGTGTGGGTCCTATGCTTGCCCACCCTCCTCGCAACCGTTACAGCCGATTCGACTCCTTGGCTCCACCATGCCGAAGAGTGATAGAGACAGTGGACCCTGTTTCGTCAAACGAGCCGAGTGTGGTCACGGTCTCGCCGATCATGGATGACCTTCTCCTTTCCCCCGACACAGAGGAGGAAGTCGTGGACAACGTTGCGCTTACTGCCCGCAACGATGATGACTTAGGGACGCCTCCTAATGTCAATGTGACGCCATGCGATGCTCCAGAGAGCAAGAAGACCGCACCGGGCCGCGACATCGCCGTCGCCTTGGACGACCGAACCCTTCGTGCCTCTTCGTTCCTGCCACCGCAGGGCCCGTCCGACACCTCGCCCGCTGATGTGACCTGCTCCGTGGAGGTCTTCGACGCCGCCACTGCCGCCGCCGCTTTCCTGGCCGTTGCCCAGGAACCGAGGGACCTGTCCGTCGCCTGTGAACTGATGTCTGGACTTTGGCCGTGCCTGCCAGATTGGATGTGTCGACGCCTCGCCGCCACTGAGACCCGTCGTCGTATGGTGACCATCCTGGCGGATCTGTCTGCCAAGAAATGAACAGTTGCGGAACTCTGAAAGACCCAAAGAACAATTTGGGGGGTGTTTTGTGTGAAAGGGGTCGTGAACTGTTGCTATTTTTATGCCACGAAATCCCTAGTTCTAGTCTTAAGATCCGTTCCATTTTTAATGATTAAGTCTTTGATGATAGCTGAGTTACGGCAGATAATCTATATCTTATTTTCCCGGCGTGACGCCCGCCTTGAGCTCTTTTTGTCTTTGCGTTCCTCATTTTAACTGTATTTTCTTTTGAAAGATAATTGTGATTGCAATGTTCTGCAAGGATAGAATTTCATTGTCGCTATTGAACACTCTGTTGAAGCTGAGTGATTGCCTCGGGAATTGATGGAAGTGATTGAATTGTGAATGGACTAGATGCAGCTACATGTTGAGATAATTCACATTATGAGACTTTCCCACTTCTGTATTGTGAAAGATACTGCTCCCCATTTCTGTATAGAAAGCCTTGCTGCGCTATTGAATGAAGATGACTGCGAATAGTCATGATTGTGTGCTATTCCGAGTAGATATGTGCGACTGAAGATTGTGATAAACACTGCATATCATTTTAGAGATTAGTATTGCTCCACTTCTGGATAGGAAGCCTGTTGCACTATTTTTAGGAACTGTTGGATTTCTCTATTGTGAACTATAAGATTTTAGAACTGAACAGTCGATCGGAGATCGCGAATTAGAATAGTTTGGCGAACTGCATAAGTTGAACATTATTTGAGACCTGTGTTTTGAAGCAGCCGTATGCTAAGTATTTGGGTATTGGCTCTGTGAAATTGAACTTTGAATTGAACTTTGAATTTTGGTCTCAGTACCCACTTTTGGACTGGTAGGGTGGGGGCACCCTACTCAAATTGGTGGGGGGAGATGTGACAAAATTCACGCCTACCATTTAAATAATTATAATCGTTGGGCCTGGTTGAAATACTCCAGTTTCATAGTTATTTTACAGCGAATTAAGATTCACCGCAATGTTTACTTTTGACGCTGCTAATTATTATTCTGTGCTGAAGGTCGATTAGATTAACCTTTGACAGTGAACTCTTACTTAAGCTAGTTTAGTTCTCGAAATTGTCGCTACGTTGTGCTGCTGTTTGCAGCGATAGCTATTGTGAAACACGCTGCGTCGTGTATTAGTGAAGAGTATTTTTAACTCGCCTCGATGCGTGCAGCGTTCTCTTTCGCGGGTTTAGCCGCGAATTGTGACGCTTGTGATTGGCTGATAGATCTTGCTGCCGGCTATAAAAGAGAACGTTTCACCACAGTCGAGGCGACTCGTGGTATTGCGCCAGAGTCGTATGGAACACCTCTGTCGTGAAATAAAGAAATTTACAGACCGGACCGCTTCTTGTCTTGATAAATTAGAGACCGGACCGGACCGCTGCTTGACAGTTTCCAGACCGGACCGGACCGAACCGTTTCCAGACCGGACCGGACCGTTTCCAGACCGCGGTCTGGGACCGCGGCCTCTACTACTCCACCTCCTCCTAGAACGTCATTCATATAGCGGCAGTACAAGTCCTCTTGCAGACCGGAGAGGCCTTACGCTACAACGACATATAGCGGCGCATCCTGGTGAAGAACCCCTGTGTGTGTGGCGGAAGGAGGTTTCCGTCATAATATAAACCAGTTTATGCAGAGAAACAAAATAACTAACTCCGCTGGTGTTGGACTCACGATTAGCCTACACGTGAAGCCCTAGCTTTAATCAATGTAGGTCTAAATAAGTAGCCAAACATTTACAGGTTATACCATGTGCAATCTCGCCGGTACGCTACACAATTATTCTTAAATTTGCTGCAGGTGAAGCGTGGAAGGAGGATTACCGGATTGATCCTGCGATTAGCTGCAAAGTGTCACTTTTCGTTGGCGATATCACTTCTCTGCAAGTCGATGCAATCATCAGTTCAGACAACAGCAAATTGAAACCAATTGGAAGAGGTTATAACTTTGACTCATTTTTTTGGTTTACAGGCTACTGCAGAAAGCACCCTTCCGCGCTGTTGTTCGCGTGCATGCATGACATTGCATGCTTCAAACGATGTTGCTTAGTGAATGGAGAATAACATAGGGCCTAATAAGAGGCAGACCAGACCCGGGATCTATTCACGCAATTTTCTGAAAGGTCAATTCAGCTTTTTTCGCTATACGACTTTGATAAGTGATGCGATTTAACATGTTAAGCCACAGTTAAGGCCTCCTCGACATCATTGAGCCATTAGTGAAGAACGTCAGAAAACGGCTCATCCGTGCAAAGGCTCTATATAAATCCTTATCAGCACTAGAATACTCACATAGTAAAATAATTATACTTTTAGGCCTATTGGTCTACACGAATATGACGAATAGAATCTAAGTTGAGCTTTGGGTTATGTTAATTTCAGTCAGCTTAAGGATTAAAAAGGTGGCTGGAAAAGAGTTTGAAAATGTCACTAAGAAATTGAATGGATGTCACACGGGAGAAGCCAAGACAACTGTTGGTACGTAGAGCCTAGAGGGATACTGTAATGATGTCTTTGCAACCGGTACGATTTTAATGTCTCGTTTGTCACAAGTGTGCAGCATCAAATGTAAGAAAGTTAAATGAATCAGAATGATTATATATGATATATATATGATGCAATGTAACAAAGTTTAACCGAATTGATTGGCCAGAATATAATGGAATACAATTTAATATTATATAAGAGTCAATCGATATTCGTTTAGTAGGCTAATATTCAAGCTGACAGAACGCAACTTGTTTTTAAATAATAAGCTTAGGCCTACATTTAAAACTTTAACTAGAGCTTGGTGAATTATAATTTCTCGTCATGGAACTAATAGTTTGCCAGATACACAAAACAGCTAAATACAACTTTTTAATGACTTAATGTTTACTTGTGTGCTTTTTCTTTCAGGTTTCAGCTTATCTGCCAAATGTAAGAGTTCAAATCAAACGAGACTTTACTCCATTAGTGTGCAATTTATTATATATTATATATAATATATCATAATTCGCTTAATAATCGATCGATCGACCAGCAATAGTGCTCTCGGAACCAGAGCAATTTCTCGCCAACGCCCATATACACATTGGGCGAGCTACAATAGCACACGCGGAGGTAAATCACGTTTTAGTTAACGCCGACATTATACATCATTGGGCGAGCGAAATTGAAATTCACTATGGGCCCACTGTTGTTCGCATTAAATATAATATATAAGAGGTCGTTGATTAAGTAGCCCGTAATTTTTTACGGGTTACAGCTAGTATATTTCTATTTCTATTATCTTCTTTAAAAATCAATTACTCCTGAGAGATGATCTCGATTACAGCCTAGAGGTGCGTCGGAAGTGACACGAGGGAAGCGTCAAGTTCAATTGTGAGTGAAGCACTTGCTCAAGATTTATACACAGTGGTCTACATGTAGGTCTGAATCGAACCCGCGACCATACGGACGCAACATGGCAACTATCCCATGACACCACCACGCCTCACAATGTGCTTATGTGACACGTCTAAAGCGTTGTGATCACTTAAATCCATTTTACGACTATTTACAAATTTGGATGAGTGTCAATGTCATTCAGGATTCGTTTATTTTCTGGTCAACATGACGGGCAAAACAGAGTTATTTCATGAACTTCTATTACGCTATAACTAATTAACTAAATGTATGCTATACATTTGACTATTTATTCTCTATCGTTGTATCTGGATTATCTGGATAGATTTCTTGATTCACGTGTAACATTACAAAATGAAATTGAGGAAAATGTGTCTGATTTATTGCCGTCCCGTATGCGTCTAAACCAAATGAGACCTCGGAACTACACATATGAAAAAAGCTTGCTTATAGTGGCGTGCAACAAGTAATATTAGTAGATGATTTGCTTATTTATTTTGTCTTTAGACGTCATTCACACAGTTGGTCCGAAGCAAGTGGACCCCAAACTTTTGGAGAGTTGCTACAGAAGTTGCTTGGAGGAGATGAAGACGTGGCCGATAAGATCGTTGGTAAAGCTGTTCTTTTCAATTTCTGGTTAGATCTTGTTTTATTTTATAAGCAATAAGCTTATAATAAGTGACCTTTGGGGTCTGGTCACGAATAAAGTCAGATCAAGACACTTTCTGTTATTTTCCGGAATACTTAAAAGATCTGCTGCGACATTCCTTGTCTAATATTTGTTATTTGAATATACCTTGATATATTCTATGATCATCTACCAAAGATCCAACTCTTGAGCATTAACAATTACACAACTTATAATTTTATTATTACTTTTACAGTAGCATTTCTTTGTTTCTATGTACCTGTCCAAATAACATCAGATCGCCTCATTTGACCATATTAGGCCTAGTCTAATGAGGTGATCTGCCCACTATTTTTGGATTCGTAATATCATTTACCATTCACACATAAGAACATTTTAGTGCGTTACATAACTTATGTTTAATGGATTATATTAAGGATTAGGCCTACTCGCTTATTTGCGCTCGTGAATTGCATTCGAGCGGTTCTTTAGAAAACAGAAATGTTGAACTTTTGATTGTGATTAATCTCAATTAAACTCCTTACGAGGCTTACGTTGAGAATTATGTTTGCAATCATTGATAGGTATTTACAAAATTTACAGCTGTCAACCTGTCAACAAAGGCATCAGAACCTTGCATCAGCTTTTTTTTCTTTTCAGGCATTTCCTTGCATCGCCACAGGTTCATATGGTTAGCAATTGTATACACGATATTAAAAGATCAATTACAGGGCCTAGGCTTAATTAAATTTTGATAGTGAGAAAATAGAACTGCGTGGATGTGATCTATCTATATATATTTATATATGATAGCCATTACAAAAACCTACACCAACTTGGTGTACGTTTGGTAATGCTGGATAAGGTGTCACTTCACATAACTCTCTCAAAGTTCAGCCTTTCTTTCAGTGAATGGCCTCTGAGCCCCCTCTCCAAGGCATTGTGTGTCGACATGTTAACACTGGAGCTGTAGGCCTACATCTCATTACACTTGAAGAGTTGCTATATAAATCTCAAAAGAATTAATTGGAAATAACGAGCATACCATATCATATTTTTTAGCCACATTCAAAGAAGATGGACCCTAGGCTATAGAAAACGTATGCAAAAACCTGCTGATAAAAATTTCAAAATAAAACTATCGCTGTGCATTTTAATGTCGAAAGTCTTCTGAGTACTGTGACAAATTCACTGAAGTCAATATATAAAGCAACTGAAAAGATGCAACAGTGTTTCTTTTCTTAATTCTGACAGGATACCCGAACGACAAAGCCGTTCTGATTGCACTGAAAACCGTCCGTGTGTGGTTGGAAGAACAGAAACTCGAACAGCAGGTAAATCACATTATTTCTTTTCATGCCGTCTATGCAGTTGATACCTCAGTTTTTTACAATTGTTTGTTATCGGTTTCTTAATCCAAGTTGGTATTGCAGTAATTTAAAATTAAACATATACATGTATGCTAAAATATCGCTTTCAGTTTTTCACGCGCCTCAAATCAGATGAAATTGAGAATAAATAAATATGAAATTGTGTAGAAACATCACGCGGGGGTGGTGGTGTGGGATGAACCAGTCTGCTCATTATGCTCAGAGCATGGGGCACCTCGCCAACAGGGGGCCCCAGGAGCAGAATGATGAAAATTTATTACATTAAATAATTTTTTAAATAAAAGATCAGGTGCTAATTTCGCTTTAGAGAAGAATTTGCAGTAAGAAATTACAACTTCTAAATGGTAGTCATGTATCCAATCATAAGGAATATAGGCCTAAGTGTGTTTCTTTCGGCTCAATTGTTTTCTGGCAATACGTAGACTCTGATTTAAACAAAACAATAACTTTGTTTCAGGCTAGAGCCTAAAACAAAGGATTAACCAGTATGCTCAGTATGCTTTATGTTTTAGGCACAAGTTGATTTTTACGTAGGACAATTTTACGACGCCTCAAAATTCCGTGTTCAGTTATACATGGGGGCCCCCCGAAAATTATGAGCATGGGACACCCTAATACAATTAGCATGGGGCCCCCGGAGAGGTTAATCAGTTCCTGCCTGATTAACCTCTTAATGTAATCATGAACCCAGACCGCGCCAATGTCGTAATATGCAGTGACAGTTTTCTTTTTTAACACACTTTACTAAGTAGCGATCGTGCGGAGGGCATTGACCATCGTTAGTCCTACCACGATTCGCAGATAATCAGTGAAGCGTTGAAACCAATTAACAGAATTGGAACATGATCAGAACTGCTCGGCGATGGCAGATGTCAACAGCATCAGCAGTCGGAAAAAGACTCGGATGCAAGCGACAACAGCATCCGGCGGGAATTGAGGAAAAAATGCATATCGATGGCAAGGACACCCTTCCCACCATTCCCCGGTCCATAAGGGAAGCAATGGAAAGTGATTTATGTTTAGGCTGTTGGACGTCGGGAAAATGGTTATTGTGCAAGTGTTTACTTTCATATATTATGCGGTGTTTCGGACGATACAGAACAGTCTGGTATATCATGACATTGTGTCCCGACGGATTTCGGTGAAAAGAGACACGAAGGGGAAATACACATACACAGACGGACATATGGAGATACGCAGAGATCCACCGCTCGCTGATGACAGGTTTAAAAGCCGTCGAAAGCTACAGGTCCACCAAGCATTTCGACATAGTTTCAGGTGGGTATACTCTAAGTATAATAATTATTTTACAAAAGTATTGCACTTAGACATGATTATAAGTACCGTAGCTATAAACAACATTGTCATTCGTTATCGCAATCTTCAAATTTCTCTAGCCCTACTCGAGAGCCAAGCATAATTAAAGGCACTTGTTCATTAACGATCTATGCGTCGAGTGAGAAAGGTGTCCACATGACAGACTGAAAGTCCGTGCACGGTCCGAGTAAGATTCCCGAAGGTTAGAGGAGTTGGAAAGCGGAAGATCAGAGAATCGAGTCGGGGTGTAGGTCTATCACACTTAAAGTAATGACCTATCTTCATAGGCGCCTCGATGTCTAGCCACTTATTTGTGTTATACTATTACCTTACTTACCCAAAGGCACACTGTGATAGGCCTACTTGGATTTCAGTTTGGAGTGGAAATTTTTTAGCCATATTTTATTTATTTATTTATTCAGACATTTCTATACCGCCCCTTCAAGTCTCCTACTACTCAGAGGCGGTCCCGACTGCAGCTTGGAGGTGTGTAGAAGTTTACACGCCGAAGCGCAACAAGCAATTGTGAGTGAAGAACTTGCTCAAGATCCTTACGCGGTGGGTGGGATTCGAACCTGCTACCTTTCGGTTGCACGGCGGCGACCTTCACCACTACACTACCGCGCCTAAGGATGATGAAACAAAGGAGACTGAGGCAGATGACGGCGAAATGGATGACTCTGGTGATGGAGGAACCAAGAATTTGCGAGATTCAGAGGCAGATCGTTCCACAGATGAGGTGCGCTATACAGATGTTGGATATGACTCGGTTGAAGAATTTGAGATGACTGCAATAGCGACTGGCTGAATGTTAGACTGTTAGAGTTTAGAACGCAATAACTTATCTGTCTCGCCGTTACTGTTCGGCTTATAATTACTAGTCAATTTATTGTGATGGTTATGGTGTTGTTCATTGATGTTTATTTATTTATTTTGCTTGACATATTTCGCCACGATCTTATTTATATTGGCTGAGCAGAGAATCATTCTACAAAGGCTACTTACTATTTGGACTGTCGCAATACAATGTTACAACACAATTATAGCTGTTGTTGCTCTGTGGTCACTTATATCTTTCTATTTATTTTCTATGTTGCACCAGAGGCGTCGTGGCGCAAGTGAGAGTTTCGCCGCCTTGCGTCCAAAGAGTCGCGGGTTTGAATCCCACAGAAGCCGCTGCGTAGAGACCTTGGGCAAATGGGCAAGTCTTTCATTCGCAGTTGCTCAAGGCGCTTCGGCGTGTGCCCTGCGGGATGTAGTCGGGACCGCTTCTGAATAGTAGTGAACTATAAAGGTCGGAATAGAGGGGTTGTGAGCTTTGACAGAGAAGGACCTGGAAGACAAGTAGGATTGGTACCAGGATAGGGCAGTATCAGAGATGACAAACCAAGAGAACAATCGATCGAGAAGATATCGAATCGGCGGCGTGTATTTTCAGCAAGCATTTTCCTTTGCAGGCACTTCCTTAGAGGCGGACACACAAGTACCGGCACATACAACGGCTGCTACAGGTTTCCTATAGTCAGTCATCCTCTCTACCGGCGACACCATGAACGAGATCTGTGAAGCACTGAGAATAAACTCTATTCGTCGTTCTGCTGTTGTTCTGACGAAGATGGTGCTACAGGTGTCGCCTCCGATCGCCCTGAAAGACCTGCCACCGTCGCTGAGGGTCATGAGGAGATCCGCCGACGACATCATGATGGAAGAGATTTTTAGCGGCAACGACAGCGAACTAACGACCGCGGATCAGCTGATCTACGAAAGTCTGCGGTCTACCACCACGACCGCCATGGCCAAGGACGTCGAAGACGTAGAGACTAATTTCCAGAAGACGCTGGCCAATACGACGGACATGATAAAGACCTATCTGAACCAGAACTACGAAGGGTTTCGCAGGTCCTCCGAGGTCAACGCCATGACGACGATCGCTTCGATCGGACTCTTCCTCAACTTCCTGTCCCTGCTGGCGATCGTCCTTGACCGCAGAACGGCCCTGACCTCGCGCCGGGTTCACGCGTCCTACGTCGTCGCTCAGCAGGCCTTCCTCGTCTTCGTCGTCTGCTTTCTTCACCTCAAGAAAGTCGGCTACTACGCGAGGTACGCCGATCTCGAGGCGTTCAACTACTTCACCGTCTTTCTCGGACTCGTCCAGTTCCTCCAGCCGTGGATGCTCTTCGCCGTCGCCGGGTACGTCAGAGCATGTCTGGAAAACATGTTCGGAATTGGAAAGGCTCCGAGATTTCCACTGGTCCTCGTCGCAACCGGTCTCCTCTTCGCCGGCGGAATGTTCACCATTTACATCCCGCCGGTAAGGGTCTGGCTGCACGCCGTCACCGACGATAACAGCAGTCTGTGCGAAGATCCGCCGGTCGAGAAGCTCTGGAATCTGGATAAGATCGAGGACAAATCGAGAGAGCTCGTCAACGTTCTCGTTTACAACATCTCCTACATATTAGCCCTCTACCTCGTGCCGTCGGTCCTGATCGCCTACCGCAGCAAGGGCATCGTCGACCTACTGCACGCCTTGCAGGAACAACCGAAGGTTCTGGCGAACAGCCAGGAACTTGCGTGCACGTCACTGATCGTTGCGGTCACGTGCAACCTCCATCTCGCCTGCGTCACGATCAAGATAGTCGTCTACCTGTTCTATCTCGTCGAGCTGTTCTTCAACTTTGTCGCCGATGCGTTCGTATTCTTCCAGTACCTCAGCGTCTTCGCAAATCTGCTGATCATCACTGGAACGGGATGTCACGTCTTCATACTCATGCGCTATAACAGAACTGTCCAGTACTTCATGCTTCGGGTCGCTTACCAGATGAAGCTGGACGTCCAATGGCTGCGCGACAGTCTGCCGAAATGGAAGAAAACTAAATCAACGGAAATAGATAAGACCGAAACTGATGCATCAAGTCAAGTGTGACTTACGCATCGATGTGTAACTCACAATAGACCTAGGTCATGCATCACTGTCTTTATATAAGATTTGCTTAAACTGAAGAAGGAGTTATGGGTATTGCGTAACGCAGGAAGTAAAGCGTAAATTTACTGGCATGCGTACTGTGTGAACTGTGAAGTCATGCGTTGCATACGAATTCAAGCGTAACTTACGAATTCGTACATAGGCGCAAGAAGTCATGTGTAAAATACGAAGTCTGCTTAAACTTGGCCTACTAAGTCATCCATATGCAACGTGTGAATTTACAGGCCTACGTAAATAATCACGATGACATGTAAGCTTACGTAGGCCTATTTACATTGTCATGCGTAAAGTCTCGAAGTCATGCGTGAACTGACAAAGTCCTGCGCAACCTCGCCAATTATGTCATGCATAAAACCACGAAGTCCTGCATAATTATGGTTAATGCTTGTTTTGCTTAACTTGTAAATTTTGCTTTACTTGTTTTGCTTAACTTGTAAATTTTGCTTTGCTTATTTGCTTAACTTGTAAATCTTGCTTTGCTTATTTGCTTAACTTGTAAATCTTGCTTTGCTTATTTGCTTAACTTGTAAATCTTGCTTTGTATTGCGGGTGTCTCTCTATCCTGAAGTAATGGTGTTTTAAAGCATCGAAACGATAGCTACATGGAGTCGCCTTGTACTTGTATGTGGACCTTTAACATGGGTACCGTGTGTCATCCAGATCTCATCTCTTCCTTCCAACTATTACTTCTTTCTCTAAAGCGTCTGGTTTCCAGTTACAATCGAAATAATTACCACTGAGACGTAGGGCCAATAATCATCTCAAACGCTTGCTGTTGAACAATATCATTAAAATTATCTCGATAGTCTAAAATGCATAGGCTTATTAGGCTACTCTATATTCTGTTAGCATATCATCTGGACAGGTGAGTCAAGGTTTTTATTTTTTTATTCACACATTTCTATACCGCCCCTTCAAGTCTGCTACGGCTCAGAGCGTATGTCCCCATGGCAACAGCCCGGCTACAACCCGGAGGTGTGTCGGAGTTTACACGCCAAAGCGCCACGAGCAATTATGAGTGAAGGACTTGCTCAAAGTCCTTACTCGGCGGGTGAGATTCGAACCTGCAACCCTTGAAACCGCTGATCTAGGTAGGCCTAGGTCACGAGCATTATACCAACAGGCCTACGCACAACTGAGAGTCTACGATAACACGTTCGAAGTTTAATGGGACTTAGACTTACACAGGGCCTACTCATCGTGTGTTATTGATCTGACTGCTGTTGGTGGTAAGCCAACATTCGATTTTTTACATGGTGCTAGGCCTACACTAAAACCTAAAGTAGACTAAAGTTTGAAGACCTCTGGTGTACACCATCAGGCTATATATCGCTGAGGTACGGCAAAACAGGAAACGGGAAGCATACCTACACTACAAGGTGGGTCAAAAAAAGTGAGAACCCTACGGATTTTTTAATATTTCAGTCCAAACTGAGAACTTTCAAATAAAATTTTACAGTCTGAAAGGCAATTCATATCTAACCTAAGTAAAACTCCCAAATTTCACCAAGGTATTTAACACAGAACAAACGTTATTAAACATTTAATGACGTCACCCACTGTTTTTGGTGCTTTAATAACGTTTAACAGTATTTTGCTAATATTTCCGGCAGAAGTAGAAATCTTATGACGAAATTCAAAAGGATTAAAGGTATCTCATATCTACATATAACCGCCAAATTTTATCAAAATATTTCAAAGTCAACAAAAGTTGCGACACTTTTAGTATTTCAGTCCAAACTGTTCTCTGACGATTCGAAGAAGTGTTATGCAGCAGACGTTACAATAAAACCTCCACGCGGTAAGGGATGTCAACGTTGGGCTGAGTAGGAGACTTCCTGCTTGGGCTAAGCCATCAGTTGTGAAGGTTTACAATATTCCCAGCCCAAATATCTTCGTGACCTCTTCACCATCCGGTCAGTTCGCTCCACTCGATTTTCCTCCTGTCTCATTCTCTCTCGCCCACCTGTGACTAGCCATCTCAAATTCTGCAACCGAACCATTTCCCATGTTGCACCTCGTCTCTGGAATTACCTTCCTCCGGAACTCCACAAATTTTTCCCTCTCAAGCACCCAACTTCTCTTGATTCAGTCTCCCCTAACTGTCACCCCTAAGGCTTTCCATTCTAAATTGAAGCTTCACCTCTTCAAGCTGTCATACCCTGATACCTCTGACTCTCCCCATCCTAACTCTCGTCTTAAACGACACCGGCCTTAACAGCTGCTCTTCCCTCTGCCCTGACCTTCTGGAACTCGACCTCGGACCACCACGGACTTTAACTCATTGACTATTCTCTTGACTTTGCGCAGCTCTCGTGAATTAGCTGGTGCCCAGCGCTTAGCTTTACAGAGCGCCTTAGAAGTGTCAAGTTTACGATTACGATTAGATTACGAAGTAGCCTACCACACAAAGGTGCTTCGCGATATGGACAGGCACAGCGGGAACCCGGAAAATAGCTGGTTAACGTGTGTGAAAAAGGAGGTCCAAAATTTAGGCCCCACAATTAATAAGGCGGGCTTTACCAATCCCACCGGAGAAGACTCATGATATGGGACGCGGTAGTGTAGTGGTGAAGGTCGCCGCCTTGCAACCGAAAGGTAGCAGATTCGAATCCCACCCGCCGCGTAAGGACCTTGAGCAAGTTCTTCACTCACAATTGCTCGTTGCGCTTCGCGCGTGTAAACTCCGACACACCTTCGGGCTGTAATCGGGACCGCCTCTGAGTAGAAGGAGACTTGAAGGGGCGGTATAGAAATGTGTGAATAAATAAATAAATAAATATGAAATTTTAAGTCTACATCAAGGCCGTGAGATGCCTTCAATAATTTAGCCTGAGAAAAATCCTCTGCACTGAACGCTGAGTATGCCTAGTGAGTAGGCTTATAATTTAGAGCAATTACGACAATTCATGGGTTGTCCAGCATTAGGCTATGTGTTTTTTGTATATTAGCCTAGTTTGTCTGTCTCCCGTTAAATTATCAGATGAGATAACAAATTTAATAACAAGTTACATTAGATACATTAGGCCTAATTAAAACAGTACATACCAACTGGTATAGGCTAATGCAGATATCTATCAGATTAAATTAGTCCTACTTCTCTTGTAAATAAAATTACTTCCAATGTAATTTAATAAAATGTTAATGTAAGTAAGTTAGTAATCTCTTTATTAGCATGAGGTAAACACTCAAACTTTACATTAGCGATAACACTGAGGTGGCGTAGCATGTGCAGGTTGTGCAATGCACAAGAGCCCTTGAGGTCAGAGGGGCCCTTGAGGTCAGAGGGGCCCTTGAGGTCAGAGGGGCCGACGGCAGTCAGAACTTCAGAAGGGCTATTGACAGCTAGAAGTCTATTTTATTTTCAGCTTGTAAACAAGTATGCTGTGGCCGAAATGATAAAAATGATAGCTAGGCCTATATTATAAGCAGAATGATAAGCTTATTAAAATTTCGCTTCCTTCTCTGTGTTGGTGCTCATGCACTATCTATACGAAATTATAAATATTATACTGCAAGGATGTAGCCAGGTTTTGGTTTTGTATCCTAGGAAAACGGATGACCTTTTAAGTCATTATTCACATTTTTCAAACCTAGCAAATGAGTTCTAACTCACAACACACAGTGCTAATTTTCTAGCATTGCCAAAAACACTGAATAACTTGTAAATATATTTCAATTCTAATAGCTTCAAAGAGGTCCCAGTACGCCGTACCGTCACAAAAACACTGGTATTTGTTCATGTAAATATGCCACTATGTACACTTGTACAGTATGTTTGCAATTGTGCATGTAGGCCTATGTAACGTATGTAGGCCAATACATTATACTGATACATGTATTTATGCATGTATGCAGGTGTGACTCCATAGTCCATCAAGGTACAAGTTGCTATACATCAATGTCAATACTTGTTTGAAGAGTTATGGTCCTGATTATCTGCACTCGTATCAGCAACCGCGTACCTGCTCAATCGATACCTAAAATTCGTCCAAGCCATTGCTACATATTATTCGCTGGATGCTCTTGAATTTTGCGGTGGTTGCACTGACTGTATTGATTTACACGTTCTTTCCATTATGTCCCCATGGCAACAGCATTGGCTTACAATATGTTTATGCTTCTCATGAGTAACGCTTTTGTCGATCCTCTCCTCAATCCGCTACAGACGCCATGATTGTAAAATAAGCAACCTGTCAGCGTTTTAAGACATAATTTTGTTGGGTGATTAGCTTAAAAGCCAAAGTGATTATAATTTTTAAAAGATTTTTGCGGTGCATAAAAAATGCTGGAATGATAGTTCGGAGCTATTAGATACGGAACTGTAGTGTGAGCGCTGTGTTGAATCACAACTGCGCAACATAAATTTCTTTAATTAATGCAATTGCACTAAATTGCAAACTTATTAATGGACGTTACTCATGACTCATGACTTATAGTTGACTGTTACTTTCACTTCTATGCTTCTTCATTTTTAGCTCAATTGAGCACCATTTCGATGTTTGGAATGCATTATTGTCCACAAAGTGATGGCTAATTATAATGGTCGAGATCTTGAAGGGGCGCTATATACATTATACATTTTAATTGATTGATTGATTGATGTCGATGTATCTAAGTACATGTTGACTTCATGAAATTGCTATGCACCTCTGCTATATAATATATATATATATGTATATAGGCCTATATATATGTATTGTATAGGACTTATAAATATATATTGTTTATTTTTACAACCAGGTAACAATTGACAATTAGCCATTCTACAAGTCACAAAAAGAGGAGCACAAAGGGATAGATAATCCCGCTACCTACGGACCCCAAATTCTTATGCAATACACACTGGTGGCCAAAGTGATCATTTACAAACAATAAGGAAACCAAAACAGAAAATTCTCTCGGATGCGACACGTGAAAAATTAACGAACAACATAATGACACATGAAACAAACAAAATCAATTAGCTGAATATAGGCTATGGCATCACCACGAGACAGACACACACACACACACACACCAAAGACGATCACATAGCAGCTGTTAAGAGACCAGTCACCAAATCCTAAGTCACGAACGGCTA
>JAQFXW010000720.1:0-17259 GCA_034693945.1 Dendrobaena attemsi
TATATCAAATTGTTTGTTAGACTGCAGACATTTTCTAGTTAACTATTGCGCTACATAAATAGTGTATGCGCAGTGCGAACGGTGCTGACATTTGTTTAGAGCAATTGAATATCTTTTTTGGAAGATGAGTTGCGAAATTTGTGGGGCCCCCCCTTACTGAATTTCCAGATCCGCCGCTGGCATTGCCATCAAACATATTACACAGGCGTACAGCCCAGCATACTGAGTCAGTGACCAAAGCAGGCTTACTGAAATATATAGCTGGAGACTGCAAAAGGTGGTGCCAGTCAAAACTGGAATAAAAAGGGATGGTGACTTTTTCATTGTTCTTATCGCTTACGTCTGAATCGTCCGGTACTTCGCATACATAGTTTTAACTCGACAAATTATGCGTCTTCACTGGTATTCCTAACACTAAACAGAGTTCACTCTCATGGCGTTATTATCGTCGTAAATTCAGCCCTTACCAGTGTTTAAACCATTTATGATTACAATTTCAAAAATATATTCCGACTTCTTATTTTAAAATCAACATATTCACCGTTACTATTAGTTCTATAATTTTGCTATTTCAGTCGCATTCGGATTCTATAATAATGTAGCCATTGCACATTTTCCATCCGTAATGCGCGATTTTTATTATACATGTAGTTTCAGCAAATTTACATGTAGCATGTTCGTTATCAAGGCGTTAAAAAATTGGTGTTTTGGGTGTGTAAGCACTCCCCTCCCTTAATGAAAAATTGACATTGTAAAATTCGTTTTTAGTGTGAAAAGTAGGAACATACCAGTTTTTGGGCGTAAAACAGCCCATAAGTTAATACGTGTTAACGACAATTTCTCTGATGTGAAAAACACCTCCAGAAACAAACTTCTGGCTACCGTTCTTTATTTCTATTTAAGCGATTGCTTGTAATAAACCCGAGCAAATTTTTGTCTCCGACGGTGAAGGCCATTGTGTCATATACCGTCGTTAAACAAACATTCTCCCAGTTTTAGCGCATCATCATCCATCGATTGTCCATTGACTTGTCTGCTATTATCTGTTTTGATTGACAGTCACGACAATCCGTTTCTATTGGACGGTGAACTGCAGCGTAAGGCTGACTTCATCCTTCAGCATTCCACCATATCGCGACGCAATCTCACCATCGCCGATCCCGACCAAGTCCGAACAGTCACGGAAACTGCCGACCACGACCGAACAATTACGGAAGTTGTCGAATCGGGTCGCGTCCCGTTGATACAGACATCGGTCTGCCACGATCAGAGCGTTGTGAACGGAATTAATCAAAAAACCATTTCCGGTAAAGAACTAGAACAAGAACCGGAAGTACCGTACGCTGCTGATTTGGCTGGCGTTCATCATGGGTCCATGTCGTATAGAGGAGGATTAGTTGAGTCTGTGTTCACGGCGGAGAATCGGTTACGCGGTGATAACGAGACGCAATTCGCGGTGGAGAATCGATTAGCGGAATTGAACGAGAATGGGTTCTCTGTGGGTGACGTATTGAAGGAAAAGGAAGCGACAGGTATTACTGCACTGACTGTGAGAAGTCCTGTTGTACAGACGATACAAGCGATTGATACGGTAGCTGTGATCACTGAAGCGGAACGAGCTCGACAGTGCTGTCTGATTCAATGAACCGAATCGAAGAGAATTTCTCCATCTGCATCGTTTATGCCATAATAGCCAATCATGTGTTTTGCGAAAATCAGGGCTATTAACTATGTAATTAGTGAGACCAATTGAAAATGTCCCTCGTTTAATTTATCGATTATGCATTTATCTAGCTTTGATCATAGTAATAATATTCGTTTATTGAATTTTCACATTGACAAGAACGCAGTATGATTACAGAAGACAGCTTATACAAAATACGGCCCGCATAGCACGACACGCAGTTCGGCTTAACAGCGGGTTCGACTTAACTGATGGCCTAATTGCTGGAACGTTCCTGATACGGCCAAACCAGGAGTGGGGGTGGGCGATCTTATTATTTTCCAACTGACACGAGACAAACCACACGACAGAAAGCGCTATCAGAAGCTAACAGAAACCTAAAATAAATTACTGCCCCGAGTGGAATTTGAACCCATGCCGCCAGATCTGACACTGCTCAGCTTATCGACCAACCGCTCTCTCCACTAAGCTACGGACACCCCCTATCATCTAGTGACTCAAGCCCAAGAACTAATCAACTGCAGAATTATGGAGATCCGGGATAGATTGACCAATTGCTTTGTGTTTGACTGAAGTAAATAATTACAAGATCAAGTAATTTGCTAAACTAAGAAAATAGTTTTAAATACTTATACATGTACGACAGTGAGGAACATTCTAGTTTAACAGATCAATGCGTTGTAAGTGACTTTATAAACATGCAATAGAAATCAACATTACTGTGTTCTGCCTCGTGGAAATAGATTCGATTCTAACAGACGCATGTCCTCGGCATCATGATTGTTTTGCACAGTTAGGCTTATTTTAGCATGGGCGACAGAAACTTAACTAATTACTATATTATATCAAACAAAGTCAAGATTCGTATAAGACACCGTCAAAAGCAGAGACTCTGTCTATTATATAATCTCAGATTCGCCGTTTCAAACACCGTAAAAAAGCCACCAAATAATTATAAAACAAATCCTTGCAAGGTTCCAGATTCTTTACATATCTCGATTTGCAAGGTAGTTTAGCAAACTAAGGGACGAGACGCCCTCAAGGGGGTCTTTTCGGAGTCTAACTCGGCTCGCAACGCCTCGTGCCAATGTCTCATCCAATGTTAACCCATGGATGTTATTGAACGATGATCCTGCTAGTTCAAAATTTAACGATACAATGTTATAAAGCGTCTACTGTGTACACTCGATATCTTGCGGAAATTTATATAGCGCCTTTCATGAGAGTGCTGTATAATAATCACACATCTACCGTTTAAAGAGCGTTTAAGGTTAGCTGTACATTTGACTGTGTGCATAAGAGGTAAACTTAAACCGTTGAGCTTGATTTGATAATAGCTTTAAACAATTTCTCGGCGATACACAGGTTTTTGAGTTCCTTTCCTTATCACGGTATGCTATCTTTGCGACTGAGCAAGTGTTAATCGAAGATTCCAAATTTAATATTATAACGCTAAGAGCTCATATTACAAAGGTATTGAAGAGAGTGTTTACCTTAGTTCACCTTCTGTCACTATATTTTTTATTCACACGTTTCTATGCTGCCCCTTCAAGTATCCTACTACTCAGAGGCGGTCCCGACTACAGCTGGGAGGTGTGTCGGAGTCAACAAGCCGATACGCCTCAAGCAATTGTGCGTGAAGGACTTGTTCAAGGTCCTTACGCGGCGGGTGGGATTCGAACCAGCAACCCTTCGGTTTCAAGGCGGTGTCCTTCACTACACCACCACACGGCAGCATGTTTGTGGTACCGATACTGCCCTCCTCCATTTTACGATTTATGAGACGGCAACTGTCTGAGTAGCCTACGAGGACTTGCACAGTTCGATCGCATACAGTATTTGTTGTTCAGAGCATTACGGGCATCCTCCCGTTTTAGCCAGGCTTTAGACTGGCACAACCTGAGATTCAGCAGTGCGGATAGTGTTTAGATCGTTCATAGCGTTTACCATACTAAATTTAACATAAATAAAATGTAAACCTTAATAAATCAACTGAGACCGAAAAATGATAAAACTTCGGTAATGCATGGAGCTGTATCCACTCGAAATCAAGAAATATCAAGGTATTAATAGTCATTTAGACGGCTGGGGAAAGATTAATCAACCGACGGACTTGAGTATTTCTATAACGCGGAAATTCGCAGTTTTAGAGGTGTGTATATATTTAATCTAATTAATTCTAATAGATATCCCTGAGCTTGAAGAGGGCTTGACTCTTCATTCAAATTCATTCACTTACAGCTATTGTTTCAGTGGGAGTGTGCTGCAAACAATAGATATTATACTCTATCTAATAACTAGGAAACGATGGACATTTAGGGATCCATGTAATTCCAGTATTTCATTAGTTTTCTTGGTACATTAGTGCGAACAGATTTGTTAAAAAGTCAAAAAGTACGAATTAGAAAATAAGATATCAAATTTACAGAGGGAGAAGAACTCCAATTGCCCATACGTGGAGGTTTCCACAGAAGTAGGTATATGACGAGAAATTCAAGGTGTATTACCTACTAAAGAGTACATTTAAACTGCTTAACACCTTTAATAAGTAGAGAAACTATGCAATATACATGTAGTTAGCATCTGAGTTAAAGAAGTAATGGTAGGCCTACAGAAATAAAGAAGAAACTGACGAAAATTATGGTTGCAATAAACCGAGCAAAATTTTTGCCTCCGACGGTAAAGGCCATTGTGTCATACACCGTCGTTAAACAAACCTTCTCTGAGTTCTGCAAATACATGAAAGTTTCGAGATCGCTAATAAAATAAATTGACTAAGCGGCACGTAATGCGAACCGTGATCGTTCATAAAATAGCGCCACGTAGTGAATAAAGTTGCAAACAGTAAAATGTTCAATATTAGTTTTCTTATTATGTTCACATAAAGCTTCGGTAACTCAACGTTTTCTTGCCTACCCGTGGTCGAGTCCCGGGTGGTCGCATTTGTTTATGGAGAAAATTTAAATTGCAGAGCGTTAGCGCCAGACATATATCGCTTCATTGTTGCGACGAAAATAATGGTTTAGGATAAGATAGGACATCATTCGAAGAATGCGATGGAGAGACAATGATAAGCAGCAGGAACAATGACAAGAATCTCAGTGTGATGAGTTGGTAGCCTATTTTGAAGAAGACGAAATGGAGGAGAAGGAGGTTGAATTAGAAAAGAAGGAAATCAAAAGGAGAGCTAATATGGAACTTTAGTTGGTAAAATTTCATCTTTTTTTCTTCACATGTCGAATCAGTGAAGAATTTTCTCTTTGCCTTTTCTTTTCCTATGTAAATGATCACTGTGGCCACCATTGTATAGGAAGTTTCATTGGAATTTGGTGTCCCTACAGAGCGCGAGTTTTCAATCCCTTTAGGGTCTCCTTTTTGTGACTGTATATATGGCAAATTGTAATATAACATTCATTGTTACATGGTTACAAATAAAACTATTGATAGATTGATTGAAAAAACTAGTTGAAAGAACATGGATACATTAGAAAACCAAAACGGTAGACGTTATTATATTACTTTGCTTAAATTGGATTATTAAATATTAAGCGCGTACATTAGATTTGATTTTCTAGACGCGTGTGAAAGAAATAATGAGATATGACATTGTTATAAAAGTTTAGCTAATATAGACGCCATTGAAACGATCACAGCGTCAGTACATTACGAATACAAAATGGGTTTACGTTAGCTTCTTTCGCTTGAATCTCCCTAGTTCATCTTTATTGCGAAACCTCTGAATTACGACTCTAAAATAATAATGCTTTATTAATATCGTTGCAATTGTCTATAGAACTCCACAAGATAATCAACGCAGAGGAGCTAACGACACATCCTTGATTACAGGAGATGTTGTTGAAATTTTGCCAAGACATTATGGATGATTGCCCAACTTTCCAATTCCTAATAATTATACATTAAGTTTCCCCGTTTTAAAGGTGTGTTTTGCGACTGCTCGAAAACACGGTAGAGTATTTTGTTCGAAATTTCGGCATAATAGACAGACATAGACCAGGCTTAGACACGTCAAAGAATGCAAGGACAACGAGTTACAACTATAGAATCGAGTGTTGGACAACTACGACATAACCGCTCCCGGACAAAATAAACGGTCAAACAGTTGTATGATGTGCATTCGTATACGTGTATACATTACGGGACGTGGTAGTGTAGTGGTGAAGGTCGCCGCATTGCAACCGAAGGGTAGCAGGTTTGAATCCCACCCGCCGCGTAAGGACATTGAGCAAGTCCTTCACTCACAATTGCTCGTTGCGCTTCGGCGTTAAACTCCGACAGACCTCCGAAGTGTAGTCGGGACCGCCTCTGAGTGGTAGGAGACTTGAAGGGGAGGTATAGGAATGTGTGAATAAATAAATAAATAAATAAAAATAATACATGTATACCTATTAATACATTAATGATTGCACGCAAGCATGCATTAATGCATTCACGGAATTGATGTAAGCTTAGACGCATTTCACGCATTTGGGTTAAATATACGTGGCTGTAATCAGAGAAGTTTTGTCCGGGGTTGTTTGTCCGTGACGGGAGTTATGTCTGGGGTTGTTGTTGTTGTTTAGGGTGGTTTTGTCCGTTTCCCATAGAATCGTATTATAAACAACGAGGCAGCTTTTATATAGGAGAGACCTGTATGCGTATCGACCCTAAGCTTCAAGTTATTTCCTTTGTTCATGCTGAGCCGCAAGTGTAAAAAACTGCTAGTAAGAATTATCTAACGTTCCGTTTTGGGAACAATTTAAAAAGTTACCTTAAACTTTAAATATAAGTAACTACTTATCATTAATGTTTTAATATTATTTTATATAACACGTATTTAATTGGCGTCTCAAAATTCCAACTGAAAGGAATCGTGGTAACTAACGGTTAGACACCTTTGAATCGGGATCTTATAAAGTTATGAATTCATCAATTTATCAACGACTAATACTTTCTACAAGAGTAACTTCCTTTTGCTTGATCTCATTATAAGCTAGTCCTTATCAGTAATAGTAAAAACCAAATTAATTAAACTGAAATACGCTTAATCAATTTTTTGCCCGACGGCAGCGACCTGTGTTATCATAAACTGTCGTTAAACTTATGAAACACACATAGTAATTAGAACGTTCTTTAACACAGCAGAAGAGAACTGACGGTAACGCGCTTATTCACCGGCGCCTAATTAAAATAAGAATCGTCAGGCGAGTTATAAAGATCCAAAGATGTAAGGGGCTTATTTGAGCATTATTTGTCCAACTCATATGCTTAGCCTCATCCTCAGCAGATTGTGTTAGGGTAGACATTTTTAAATTGTAATTTTCTATATAATATATAGATTATATTATATATTATATTGTATAGCGCCCCTTATAGCAACCGCAACAGAGGAGCCATGGGAGTATTTAGGGGAAGGGTTACGGTTAAACCCCCACCCCCTCCCCCAATGATTTTTGCCCGTACATGTTTGATGTAAAACTTCCCGAAATATTTTTTTTATTTTAAGGAAAAGTACGAAAATCTGAGAAATGTAGGAAATGACTAGCTGCTCTAGAGATGTCTAATAAAATCCTCCAAAAATCGGATTCGGACTACCACGGACTGGCTTTTGGATAACATCCTCGAGACGATTCTACCCAGCGCTCGTGAATTAGCTTTTGCCCAGGGCTTTGCTTTTGAGTGGTGCCCTATAAGTTTGGAAATTAAGATTACAATTTTGCTGGTCAAGAGTTGTAAGCATTTTGGATCTCAATTCTATGAAAATATTTATCCAGATCTAAGCACAACCGTAATCAAAATGTTTGCAGCCCTTTGTATCTCTTCGAGGTTGCAGTTTCTGCTGTATCCGCGTCTTGCAATGAGTAGGCTAGCCTGTATTAATAGGCCTAAATATGATGTCGGAAACGAATTAAATCATCATATTAGTGATGATTAGTCAATTCAACAATTATCTGGTGCCCAGCGCTAGAGTTTAAAGTATCGCTCTAGAAAATGTTGATATTTCTATTAGTTGCATGTTACCAATGTTGGAAAGTTGCGTTTCTTTAGTACCGCTGTCAGCAGTTCACACGATCATGAACTTGACGAACTCGCTCATAATTATTTCCAAACAGCGTTAGGATTTCGTGATAATATGACTATTGTTGTTGTTTATCAAATTTCAGAAAAATGCTAAAATGAATGTTTTGACCGAGTTCTAGCACTTTCATAGAGGTTTACAGTTAGTGTATAGGCCTAAGTGTATTCGCTACCTCAACCGCTGTCAACAGTAAAGGCAGGCTGGATACTGTTGTGTTGTCTGCAAAGGAAGTCAGTGGTGACACCGTGACAGCGTAAATAGTGTGAAGCAAATTTATTCAAAATGCAACACAGACCTGAAAACTGAACGAGAAACTGGAAACATCGTTTCTGCAAAATAGTTTTACAACTGGAAAAGCGACCTGGGTGCCATCGTTCAAAAGATTCATCTTGGTTGAAGAATATCATACCGTACGACCTTAATTAAATCCGTGGAGCCGCTTGAAGGAAGTCTCGGCTAGTTATTAGATCTATAGAGTAGGTTACTTGAAGTCTTGCACACTGACACTGTTGACGCATCTATAAGAAAGCAACGAAGGTTCTGTGGCCTATGCGGGCAATCAAGATCAGAGGTCTAGCATGTCGGAATTTCTAGGGAACCTGTAAATCAAACCAAGAAGAAGGAAAACTGTTGAAAGCAGATGCCAGTCGTTGGTATATGCAAAAGAAGAGATTTAAAGTAGGCCTATTGAACTGCTGAACGACCTGAACTTTCCCTGATATCATAATAACATTATTATAATAATACAAAATGACGATAATAATTATTATTGCTTGTTACTGTCTTGTTTGCCGTTGGTCTACATTATGAAGTAGTAGACCCCCCTTAGACATAACCCTAACCCTAATTCATTTCGTAACCCTAACCCTAATTTCAACGGTAACCAATTTAAAATAGTTCATAATATTCAAATGTTTCCTCTTGATAGGTAGTCCTAGTCAGTGGGTCAAAGGACCTTTCTGGACTTTCCATTTGTTGCTCGAAATTCTTGTGTCACATGATATTGCATTAAAAAAGGTCAAAAAAAATTTTCACGCTCGCGCGCGAATGTCCTCTTTAGGCTTCTTAACCAAACCCTAACTTCAATGATTACCCAAATTTAACCGTACCGTATTACTGTCAAGGAAATAAGAAGATGTGTGATTGATACTAAATAACATTACATTTTTTGCGAAACTTTTGGGCCCCCCTTACTGAATTTCTAGATCCGCCGCTGGTAGTAGGCCTAATAATCCCAGGTTTACCCTTCGATTTCAAGTGACTAAAATGACCGGAATTTCAGTTCATGACGAATTATTTGTGCATTCGTTAATGACGATGTTGACCAGCAGACTGTTACGATTCGTACCCTCGGGGGCAGTCGTTTCGTGTTACTATTAATTGCATGACTTAAATACTCTAAACTGACCACATTAAAGACCATCACCAGCTCTCTCACCGAGTCATCTTGTTATGCAGATCACCACCACCTTATCGATATTGTCAGTCAATAACATCCTTACTAATCGCAAAGAACTGTACACTCCATTGCAACGGTAGTCCTACTAATGAAATTCTGTCTAATAGATAGGACCTACGTGTACTTATCCGTGCATACCTATTTCTATACGGCTCTTCTATCCTATATTTCTATAGCGTCAGTAACTGTTGTCAATGCAAATACCATGGGATAAGTGGCTAAGTTAATGACTTTGATGATCGACATTCCGTGTCATTCGGATTATTTATAATAGCTATTAAGCCTTATATTATAGTTCAAATAGGCTACAACCATTTGAGGAATCTTTTTAAATTCAGAACTTAACCTTCGTGAATGGTTTAGGGATGAATCTGAGAAGTTTAAAACAATTTTAAAATAATTTCTGAAGCTTTTAACAGATAGGGCCTATCAGTTGAAGATTAACGGGGATCTTACCTTAATGAGGAACATTAGGCCTAGTCCTTTCAGGATCTTCATATTGTAGGCCATATTCCATCTATAGTTGTGGAGCGTGGTAGTGTAGTGGTGAAGGTCGCCGCCTCGCAATCGAAAGGTTGCGGGTTGAAATCCCACCCGCCGCGTAAGGACCTTGAGCAAGTCCTTCACTCACAATTGCTCGTGGCGCTTCGGCGTGAAAACTCCGACACACCTCCGGGCTGCATTCTGGACCACCTCTGAATAGCAGAAGACTTGAAGGGTCGGTATAGAAATGTGTGAATAAATAAAATATAGTTAAACTTCTGTGAAATTGATTTAAGTGCATTTAAAATTACGCATTGCATGATTTGTATGCATAAATGGATGCATTTGAAGTTGTTGCTGGTATACTGACTGATATGATACAATACAAAATGATCTGACTGAGATACATTATGGATCAGAATCGTTGATATAACTTAACAATTATTTCAAAAGGCAAATTTAAGGAGAGTGACTTGTGTTTTCGATGCAAATCCGGAAAGCTCAGCAGATGTACAGAAAATCTTACACACGGTTTGATTAAGTTGATTGCAGATCTGAAATGTGTCGACCTGCCCTAAATAGGCCTATGCGACAGTTTGACCGATTCTCTTGACTTTATAAGGCACACAATTCAACTACACTTTCAGCGACGTCTTTAGTGTTTGAAATTGCAAGCCTATAGGCGCTGGTTTTTAATCTTGGCGCCTAACTTCTTTCTATCTATCGACCGCATAGACGCTCAACTCCTCTTCACGTTCTGGTCAAGTTTCGAATGGCGCCTCCAATAAGCCCTTCAGTCGTATATTATAAGTTTAGTGACTAAAACTGCTAGGCAGTCATGCCCTACATACGAGAGAAGGAGAGAGGTAGAGAAAGAGAGAGTGAGTGATAGACAGAGAAAGAAGGAAGGAAAAGAAGAAAGTAAGACGAGTAACTGAAGAAGTAACACAGCATAGACAGTTAAAGACAAACAAAAAGGGACAGATTGACAGACAGATAGACAACAGATAGAGACTGGCAGACAGAGACGGATAGACAGAGATGGACAGACATTAACTTGGCGACTTACTGCTCTCACTTCTCTGTCCAACAATGCACTCAGTTCAATTTACACGTATATTATTTATTATCCATATCAATTGTGTGCATGTGTGTGTGACTGCGTGTGCGTTCTGCTTTGACAGCGTGTCTGTCTGGGTCGTCCCTCGTTCGTCCGCTGCTCTCTACCGTCGGTGAGTGCTTCTCATCGTCTCCCGTCCTTCTTGGTCAGCGCCGTCCAGTCGGGACCCTCTTTCGACCCCCCTCCCCCCCACCAACTGACAATACAAACTGACAATAGGGCGACCGTCTGCCAATTACAAAGCATCTATACTGCCTGATGTAGGAATGTAGGACGCCGTTCTCCACGCCAGGGCCGGGGATTAACAAATGTAGAGGCCCTGTATGGGACCCGGGTACCTGCTCCTCGCAATCGCAACGAAAGGATGCATAAAACGTGCGACATTCAACGAATCTCTTAAGGATTTTAAGACATTCGACGAATTTCTTAAAGATTTTCTTTAAGTCAGCTTTTATCTTCTGTATGTGTGGGGCCCCTAAAGAGACCCCTGTTCAGCTGAATATCTTTAACATGCCTTAATTCGGCTATGCTCCAAGCAGACGGTGGCCCACTGGGGATGAGGTCATTGCTATCGCCCATCTGGCGCTTCACAAGCAGATCTAATTTTCTCCTTTGTTCATAAAATGGCAAGGGAAACCTGATATTTATGCAGCTGTTGAATGGGGAAACGACCAGCGGTGTCTCATTCAACAGCTTTTCTAACAAACTATTATTATTAGATCGACTTTATTTTATAACGTTTGTTGCGTTAACACTTTTTAAATCAGCAGAATAAAGTAGGCGGACTCACTAAAAGTGCTGGAACATTTGATGAGTTTGCAATAATTTGATAAAAATAATTTGGTCGCTATAGGCCTATGTAGATATAGAATTTCATTATAATTTTTTACTTTTGGCGGAAATAGTAGCAAAATCTTTTTTAAACGTTATTTGAATCATTAAGAATAGTGGACGACGTACCAAAATGTTGAATAACTATTTATAATAGCTATTAAACCTTATGTTATAATAGCTACTAAGCCTTATTTTATAATAGCTGTTATAGTTTTATAGAGTTCAAAAGCAACCATGACGAATTGTGGAATCTTATTAATCTCAGAACTTAACCTCTTGTTTGGCAGTGACATGTAAATATGAATTGCCTTTCAGCCTGTAAACGTTTATGTATAAATTCGTACCTTTGACCAAAATATTAGCAAAAACATAGGGGGTCACTTTCTGGTTCACTCTGTATAATCTGCAGTTGTCTACCGAAGTGTTGTTGTCCGATTGTTTAGCTTCATTCTGGATGCTATTCCACTGCATTGATTCTTGCGGTTGACGTCGTTAGAGAGGCACATTCAATAAAACATAATAACTGATCGGCACTTTACATGTATGTGATCAATTATAATTATAGACCTACTACCCCAATACCCCGATTTACACAATTGTGATATCTGACGTAATCATGGGCGGAGTTTATCATGGGCGAGGGGGGGCTAAGCCCCCCCCCCCATCATGGAGAAGTTGAGAACGTTTAGCCCAAGTAAATGTTCAAATTAGAAGTAAATAAGAGCCCAGAATGTACTCCATTTGGTATTAAATTATCAAAATCTCGTTGGCCTCTGGGGCTCGGCCCCATACTCGCTGTGTCGATATTACTTAATGTACTTTGTACAACACTCGTGGAAAACCTTGAGGGCGTTTTAAGCCCCAGTTTTAGTCGGAGGGGCAAAATTGATACTGATAAATAGAAAGTAAATAACAACCCAGAATGTACTCCATTTGACATCAAATTATAAAAATTGCGTTGGCTTCAAGTCAAAATCAGAATTGGCAAATTGGAAGTATATAAGGGCCAAGAATGTGCTCCATTTGGCATCTAATTGTCAACATTTGTTGGCATCTGCTGTGTCGATATCACTTAAGAGGATATGCAACAGACTTGGGTGAAGGGGGTTAAACCCCAGTTATATTCGAAGGGTCAAAATCAGCACTGACAAATTAGAAGTAAAAAGGAATCCAGAATGTACTCCATTTTTACATCAAATCATAGAAATTTCGTTGGCTTCAATTAAAAATCAGCATTGGCAAATTGGAAGTAAATAAGGGCCAGGAATGTGCTCCATTTGTCATCTAATTGTCGAAATTTCGTTGGCTTCTGTGGCTCCGCCCCAGACCCCGAAGGGGAGCTTACTATGCTCCCCAGAACCCCTAATCGTTATGGGCTGGGATTATGCACAAAAGGTCATCCACTCTTTTCCAACTTTTAACCCCCCATAAGCGCAATCCAAACTCCGCCCATGGACGTAACATGTAACTGTTATTGAAGACTTCGATCTGATATCAGCACATTCATTAAATTAAACTTTAGTGTATATAGGTCATAAATTAAAGTGCAAAGTTAGAACAAATTATGAACACAAACAGTGTGTCAGCTTTTAAATGTTTGTACGTAATTCTGAATAGGTGTATGCATTTATATACTTGTGTGTATGTGTATATTTGTGCGTAGGTGAATGTGTTTGTGTGCCTAGGCAAGTGATTGTGTGTGTGTGTGTGCGTGGATATATATATCTCATCGAATGTGTACCGTGAGTTAGCGGATCTCGGACAAGGCTTAGCGTCGTCGTCTGCGCATCGCAGTGAATACATGTATATCTAAAGGCCGCGTGTGATTGGCTTTTGTCGGTCGACCTGAGGTGTCACGGTCCACGGAATCGAGGCATTTTGTTGGGACACCACCACCAGTCGTTCATACAATATATACATATGTTGGTAGTATACGTAGCACCAACTGATCGGATCACGTACGCATGCACACACATATATATGTTCAGTGCGTATAATTATACAGACGCGTTTGTCTATAATAGATGGCGTGTATATAGGAAATCTTTGACCAGGTCCACAGAAAGAACTGCATTTCAGGCTGGGACGATGTGCAGCACGGCGGAGTGTTAGTATGAGTAATGTCATAGGATCTTCTTCTTCTTATGATGTTCGTCATAAAACGCTCTTTACGGGTCATCCATTAGATCTCGTCTGCTGCGCAGGCTACAACTACAGTCAACGTCTGCGCGCGGACAACAAGACAAAATCTGGACGAATTCTAGAGATCGAACTTCTTCGAGCGAACGAACTTCTGCGCTAAGACTTGTACATGTAGGCCTTAGGAGGAAGACAGAATTCACGCACTCTCGGATTATTACAGGCCTACGTGTTTGACGACTGAGTAAGAATATTGTAGACCTACCTTAAACCTAGCTGGATGAAACGTTTCATCTATTAACATCCTGTGCAGTTGTTTACGTTTACTGGAAGGCCCTGATACCGCAGTAACTGCTAAGGTAAAGTTAAAACACTGAATTTTCTGCATGAAGATAAATGTGCTAGAAAACATTAATTCCCTTACTAGAAATTGCTTTAAGCACACACAACTATCGTATACTTGATGTAGACTGTCATGAAGGGCTTGAAGGCCTACTGAAATACGTGTTTGGCGAGGGACAGACATATGGTGACTTTTCCAGCCTACTGTGCGCTCTTTGGCAAACTGCTGCATTATTTCTGACTAAATTGCATTTGACATCATATCCTCTGAGTAGATGTCTTGAAGGGCGATATACAGGTGGGCCAAGAAAAGGAGAACCCTACGGTTTTTTTTCTTAATATTTCATTCAAAAGTAAGAATTCGCAAATAAAATTTTACAGACTGAAAGACAATTCCTAGGCCTATTTACGTAAGGCTCCCAAATTTCACCAAATATTGCATACAGAACAGAAGTTATTCAACTTTTAGTGACATCACCCACTATTTTTTGGTGCTTCAATAATGTTTAACAGTTTCTTACTAACATTTCCGCAAAAGTAGAGATATTTTAATTAAATGTCACAGGCTTAAAGGTAACTCAGATTTACATATAACTACCAAATTTTTTCAAAATATTTCTAAGTAAACAAAAGTTGCAGCACTATTTTTTGTAACATCTGATGCATTACACTTTTTTGAATCATCTGAGCACAGTCAGTGGACTCACTAAAAAAGCTGCAACTTTCTTTGGCTTTGAAATATTTTAATACAATTTAGCGGTTTTATGTAAATATGAGTTGCCTTTAAATTTGTAAAATTTCATTAAAATATTTTTACTTTTTGCGGAAATATTAGCAAACAACTGTTAAACATTATTAAAGCACCAAAAAGCAGTGAGTGACGTCACTAAAAGTTGAATAGCTTATGTTCTGTGTGAAATATTTTGGTGACATTTGGAAGACTTACGTAAATGTAAATTGCCTTTCAGTCTGTAAAGTTTTATTTGAAACTTCTTACTTTTCACTGAAATACTAAGAAGAAACCGTAGGGTTCTCACTTTTTTGGCCCGCCCTGTATAATTATAAAGTTATATAAAAGTTATACAGAGCTAAAATTATTATGTGAGTAACAAATAATGAATAACTTGCGCTTGTTATGGCAAGTTTTCTTGCTGAACCATTTTGAAATATAGTTAGAAAGCCAATATTGTTGTAGGCCTACAATTGAGGAGTTGGTTATTTATTTATTTATGCGTTGGGTTAATATTTGTTCACCTGGATTTCGGCAGGTGTCTATTTGAACTTCCCTTTATATGTAATTATATATGCCTGAACTCTTTAGAGAGGAAGCTCTAAGTCTCTAAGGAGTTGCAGCTGGCCATGTCCTATAAGACGCTTAGGTGCGTTTTATTAGCACGTTGCGGTCAGTGCGCCGCTTCTGCATTCAAATTCGAAATTTACTGTTTTGTGAGACTTCTGAATAAAAGTGCTCGAATGGTTCTACAAGTAGGCCTATACAGTAAGATTGCTTGTAAGTTGTAAGTACCTATAAAGTATGAACTGTCTAAAAAAAATTATGATGCCTCCAGAATTAAGTTTGACATTGTAGTATAACTTTAGAGATCTCTAGAGATCGTAGTCTATGCTATAGTTACTTTTCGCGCCTCTGGCATAAATTACCAGATCAAATAGCCTGGCTTAATGAATTACCATTGTTTAATAAGGTGTCTGATCCCATATTCAAACGAAACTCCCAGACATCGTCACGTAGACTGCATAACTCCAGTTCAGTAAAGAGCATAATGTTATACGTTGCACTGCTAAGTCTCTTAACGTAATCTTTGTAAAACTGCATTTCTACAATGATCTTCAAACTGCTTAACCTTCTTTTATGCTAAGCCATTCACTCTCCAACCGATCGGTTATACTTGCACTTCATCACACAATAATTCTCTTTCTCGACATCCAGTTCATTCATATATCAGAGAACTATACAGCAAACATATACTAATACTATTTATCGAATTGGACATTTCAGAATTCAGACGATAGTGGTCGATTGGCAGATCTCTCATCATCTCTGTGAGTGAGATGTCCCCTCATAAACTTCATGGAATTTAGGTGACGCTTCATGCAAGAATAGCATATTAAATCCCCGGTTCTTTAAATTCCTGTAGCTATATTCCTGGTGATTAGTCTTATACAACTCAGATACAATTGTCGTAAACCGGTCGATATCTTATCCATACCCCATGACAGACTAGAACGAATCTACCTCTCCCTTCCGAGTGCGGTGGGATGGGACATGAAATCTGTAAGCGTTGCGCGTACTTGGTTGATTAATTCGTGTGATCTGATTGAAATTGCACGCTAGTGGTGACAGAGGCTGCTGTTATATCGAAGAGTGGTGGATCTCGGCCGACGCTAGAGGTCGTTTGTCGGCTCCGATGCATAGAACACCAAATGCATATTGATGAGGTTCGTGTTAATATTAACTTTTTATTCTGTGTCATGACACGCGGCCGTTTCCCATTCTTAAAGCCCTATGTAGGCCCCTATATCTAAATGCGGTGAAGTTGTACTAAGCGGGATAAAACAGATAGACTGCTACAGTGGCAACCGGTGAATTCGGATTAACCACAGAAAGCACCGAATTAATTAAGCTCTCATCCACTGACCCATGTAATGCATGTAAAGGAGTTTGTAATCACCCGCTGTTACTTGTCACGCTCCAGTAAACAGCTCAGTTCTATTACTCGGCATGCACTGAGGTTCTGTCAATCGCCGTAATTTCTTGACTGAGCGCATATGAGCCTTACGGATGCTGACGAGTTTGCAAATCTACAGTTTTGGTTATTATATTTCAACAGAAAGTTCCGTAGGTCTATGCCTACAATTTTAATGACGAACAATCGAGGGTGAAATGATATCTTTTTGACTCAATGGGTTGTAAGTAGGCCTACTGCTTTGAAGTTTATAGAGAATGTACCGTGTCCATGGTTCTCATGGAATCACGAAACGCAGGTTAATATCGAATCTTCAGCAGAGCTTACAGATCAACCGCAGAGGCCAATGGAAATAGGCCAATGGAAATAGGCCAATGGAAATAGGCCAATGGAAATAGGCCAATGGAAATAGGCCAA
>JAQFXW010000721.1:0-17259 GCA_034693945.1 Dendrobaena attemsi
CGCATGGCGATTCGAATCGAGAAGGATGAGACGTTACAACAAATAGTGCTAAAAACAAAGCTGAGGTGGTTCTTTGGACATGTTATGAGATCAGATGGATTGGAAAAGGAAATGATGTTGGCTTGCGTTGAGGGAAGGAGAAAACAAGGACGACCAAGGAAAATAATGGATGGATGAGACACACGAAACTGGAATGAATTTGGCAGAACTAAGGGACATGACATCAGAAAGAAAGAGAGATTTCAACACTATGTTGACAGTCCACCATGCTAAACAACGGAACGCTAGGAGCCAACTAACTAGAACTGACAGCACAAGGCGAGTTAGTATCTTAGAGTTCCAGATTTCTCTTCACTTTTTATAGTCTAAAATATTTTGATTTTAACATTTTCTAACTTTAATTATTGTTTCACCAAACACCTCTTTCTCACTTTACAAAGTTTAATAGGCAATCCTGACCAGAATTAAGAACAACTTAGGGAACTTAGGACTCTGACCAAAATATGTGGAGCAAATTACTTCCAGTCAAAACTAATGAAAGAGGCAAGAGATATATATGGGCCAAAGCAAAATGGATGAAACAAAGATCTTCATTAGAAGACAGTCTGAAATGTCTCAAATCCCCTACAAATTGCACCATGTTAGTTAAAAGTCTCTTGTGCAAAAACACTGTCCCAAATTTGTAGCTACACCACGGGAACTACACGTATCCATGGTCATCATCATCAAAGAAAACCTTCAACAGACATGAGAAGTGCTCTGTCTATTCACAGTTCTTCAGACTTGATAGGAACGAGTTCACATTGTACTCAGTTTCATAATCTTTATTGTCCCACAAATCATCGAGCCCATCCAGAATCGCATGTAACGACTGTTTGGCTGGCTGTGTCAAAGTTGACTTATCAGAATCAGTTCTTGTCGATTGCCTTTCAGACACGGTTGAACGGTCAACAGTGAAGAGGTCCAGAAGCTGGCTGGTTCCCATTGACGTCAAGCTATTGTTGTCTTGGTTTATGACAGTGTTGGCGACATTAATTTTGAATCGTTGCAGGCTAAGCAAAAACAAAAGAATTTGTAAATGGCAATTCAAATATTTTAACTTACAGTTGAGGTGAGATATGGAATGAAAAACCTCCATCAGCTCTTTATAGTATCTTTCGTGAAACCACATTTGCACCATACATTATGCTCCTGCCCACATATCTTTTCCACCCATTGGTTCAGACAGCTAATAGTTGACTACACATTGTCCCTTCTGTTTCTTTTATTTCACTGTGTCTTTTTTCTGGCTGGTTCAAACTACCTCCCAGCAAACAATGAATACACATTTTCCCAAACCCTTAGGTTTACAAATAAAACAACATATATTCGTTTATTTGACAGACCGCAACATGATTACAGACAGGTTATACGAAATATGGCCCACATAGCACGACACGTAGGTCGGCTTAACAGCTGGTTAGACTTATGCTAGTTATAACAAGTTCTTTTCTCCACTGCTGCCAATCACAAATAACCATCCAGATCCCAACATATAATAACAAATAAATATATTTTGACAGCTGATTACCCCATGATTTTTTCCTCGAGCGTTCCTCTCGTGATCAGACGATAGACATTGACAACTTTCTTCTGCCCAATTCTGTGTGCTCTGTCCATTGCCTACAAGAAAGCAAGAACTCCTGAAACCGCTTTCTCAAGCAATGTCACACAGGACAAGATATGATACCAATGAAACAACACAGTTTGAAGTGCAAAAGTTGCAAACAGTTGTGCGCTGTCATTCCAAGCTCAAACGCAGAAGTCAAAGCCGATTGTATTAGCAATCGTCCACTATTCCCTGGAAATGCCTGAGATGGTGTACCTGGAGGTCCTTCATTGGATTCCAGTCATGCTCCACAAAGATGACCGTGTCTGCACCTGTAAGGTTCAGACCAAGACCGCCGACCTGAGTCGTCAGCAGAAGAACATCGATTGATGGATCGTTGTTGAACCTTCATGATTGAAAGAGAAGAAAAATGGAGTACAAGCCTAACAATGGTTTCATTCAAACAAATACAACTTGTCCTTCTAATATCTAGTTTTACTTTCAAGTGTAGCAATAATAGCACAACAAGGATAAATCAGTCAGTGTATTATACTCATTATAATTCCCACTGTACATGTAAGGGTCAGTGTCAAAAGATCTCATGGGATGCTTTTAAAGACTGGATACTAGACATGTTATGTCAAATGTAATACTTTGAACGTCTTCATCAATTGCATAGAACTGCTACAGTTTCAGTAATATCTACAATAAAGTAAGACATCAGCCACAATATTTTGTTAACAAACTCTGTAAACAAAACTCCATAGCCAATCAACGCATGACATTACACCAAATAGTAATTCTGAGATAAAGACAGTCGACATCAATGACCCCATAACCATTCGATGCTGCTAATTAAACACTGAATACAAAAATTGTAACATAAAATATATAATTGGACACCATTAGATCCTATAGGCTGACATTGATTATGTGCTATAGTCTGCTGGACCTACTTTTCTTATCCATTGCTTTGCTCAGTCGCTTGTGTCATTTCATTCTTATCCACTACAGGCTACCTCTCTGTCTTATGGACTCATCCATGGAGCCTTGGCCAGTATACACAGGCAAAACAAGTTACCAATCACAATTCCAGTTTTGGCTACAAATATCTGAACTTCTCTGTAAGATGATGTCAACTTCAATAGCCCTAACAACCATAACTCTATCGTATCGTATCCACAAATTGACGAAGTGTCTCTCAACAGTGTACATCAATCAGAGGTGCCCAGCACAAAAAAAACCTTGAGAAAGGAGTATTGCACCAAGCATACACACATCTTAGATGAGCTAAAACACTGACCTGTTGACAATCTGATGCCGAGATCCAGCAGGAACAGAACCATCCAGTCGCAGATATGTCACTGATGGCATGTGAGCCCTGTACAGAAAGAATCATCTCATCCTTTCAGAATATGAATAAAGCTGATCAAAGATAACGGATTACCTGTGGCTAGAAACCAGACTTCAAAGAGCAGCGTGTTTCTACCTAGTTAGGAAATGACGAGAGTTCAGTTGTTTAGCATGGTGGACTGTCAACATAGTGTCAAAATCTCTGCTAGGTCAGATTTCTTTCATTATAAATGCAAATATTGCAATTTATAGGAATAGAGAGACTGCTAAATACATTGACAATGAAAAGATCAAAATGTAGGAAAACCATTTGACACTCAATATTATGTCACTTATAAGGAAGTTCCAAACACTTCATATCTGCAGATGCCTCTCAAGATATGTCCTTGAAAACAGTCTTTCGTGTCACAATTCCTTATATACATAATATGGAAATTAGGAAAATAAGTCTGATATCCACAACTTCGTTTTCCTCTAGTTTTAGCAACAAGAGAATTTAATACAGAAACAAAACTCAGGAGGTCAGACCTGAATAGGTCCTGTTCTACTATGTCAAGCATCATCTTGAGTTGACAGAAAAGTAGCACACGGTGTTGGTTGACAACGGGTGCGTCAACTGCCTCCGTGCCACATACGCCAATGCCACAATCATTCAACAGTTGCCTAGAAACATACACAACAGACATTCAAATACAGCCTAGCAAAAACACATACTAGAGATATCATGTTAGCCCAACTCAAAAGATGGCTGGCAACACAGCAGAGAAAAAACATATTACATGAAAACTACCTCATTCAAATAATAGCCATCGTATGCACAAACAAACGAATACATTAATTTTTTTAAATAAATATTCAAATACATATATGGATAATGAAAATGAAAAAAAAGGCTAATATAAATAAAGCATCATTAGCCACCAGAGTATAAGACAAAAATATAAAATAAAACTCATATTCACTATGAAAACAAACATTTCATATTCATTACTCAACAGTCAACATACACAAACAAGTATGAACAAATTCCAGCACATCAGATTTCGCTCACTTGAGTGCAACGAGTTTCGGAGCGTGATGAAGGTCATGCATGGATGAACTGTCATTCTTCAGCTGAGCCATCACGCGACTGTACTCTGGATGCTGAGGTGTGAGAACGAGTGATGGATGATTGCACACCTTGCGTAGGTATTGCAATGCCTGTCAAGTAAAATCATGCATCTAATTTGCTTATTCTTACTTTATTACAGTTAATATGAGTCATGGTTTAATTCACACGAGCCAAACGAAACCAACATCAGCATTTTATAAGTTTAACTTTTATTTACCTTTGCTATAATTTCATTGCATATGGTATTGTCTTGCAAATGACAATGATGAAGATGAATACTTAAGTACAATAAAAGCCTACTCTAAAGTAAGTCTGTGCTGATGACAATGCCCATAACAAAAGATGATAATACTAACAAATACTGAAACTTAAAAAACACTGAGAGTGATGTATTAACTTATAACGAAATCTACAATTATACTGGAATAACTAACTCCTCGTGTGTGTGTGTGTGTGTGTGTGTTTCCAATCACAGCTAAAGAACAGGTTTCAACTGTCTCAGTCTGACTTCTGGCTTCAATGACCAATTTGATCTTGACCAAGCTTAGCAAATGTGCATTTGATTACAGTTGCACTTGAAACGACTGTCAATTGATGCATTGTTCATCACAATACATGCTCTATTGAAGCCATTAGATTAGACATCGATTCAAGCTTGACCTGGAAAATGTGCATCGTTTTCATTGAGCCTTTTCCTTCACTTTCATTGACAGCTGGAGGCTCCTTTGTTTTCTTTGAATCGTCTCCAGTCGCCTCCGTATCGATTAAACTGCCAACCGACTTTTTGGCAGCCTGAGATTTCGCAAAATCCTCGTACAATTGGATCTGCACAACAACATAAAACTGGTCAGTATCGTTGCTGAAATACATATATTTACCCCGTAGTGCCCTAGTAAGTCATCTGGGTTTAGATTTCAGCTTCAGTTTCTCAATCAATCAATCAAAATCCATACAGCACCACTTCAAGATCTTTACTTACAGGCACTCCCGACTCGGGCCAAGCAGCAAATGTAATGGGCTGTAATTTTGAGCCTCCTACATTTATTCATTCAATCATTACAGGGATTTGTGTACAGCACCTCTTCAAGGCGCATACTCAAAAGAGTACTCCCGACCCAGCACAGCTGAAAAGAACAGTTTTAAGACTGGTGTAGAGCATATATTTGGCATCCCATTAAGGTTAAGGTATCTCTTCTGAGGCAATCCTTGTCCACCCATGCAAACTAGTGTTTTCAAGTGTTAATGAATATGCATGTAGCGCCTCTGGACACAGAACCAGTAACATTAATCGGTACGATTAAAGTATCGGTAGTCATGTGTAGGCTGCTTACATCAGATTATCAGTAGTACACAGGAACCCACTTACAGGTTGCACAATGACAACAAGAACTCTGATATAAACACAGCTGGTCATAGATTCAGTTCAGCCTTAGAAATTACCTTATTGATTCCTTCCTTCAAAAATGACCATACTAACTTAAACAAAGCTCTGCTAAAATGGCCAACTGCACTGATTTCCCAGTCATTCAGTACACTCTTATCATGGCAGTTCATGATAATTATTGGCTGATGACCATGCCATAAACTGAATGTGATCAGAAACAATCATTGACAGATGCATTGCATAGTACTAGGAGTTCATGGTAGAGAATATGAGACTATATTAAATAATTCAAGCTTTAGACTGAGACAGATAAGACTTTGTCTGCATTATACCTGCAGTGAACTGAGATCGCAGTAGTAGTCCTGCATGATTTTTGGGGGTAGGTCCTGTAAAACATCTTCCTTTAATCGCCGTAGAAGGAATGGCAGAACCTGACGATGTAGCGCCTCCATTGCAAGGGCACCTAAACAATGAAAATACTAATGATGAAACAGGTAATATTACACTTACACATGACACTAAGCCACAATAAACATCAATCTAGAATAAAAATCAAAAATATTAATACGACCTCATTCTTCTGGACAACATGGGATATAATGAAGACTATTTGTTAACAACGATGAATAAGTGTTTCTATTTCCATTGATACCAGAATGAAAAAAATTTCCTACTCGTCATTCTAAAAATAAGTTATTTTTCAACTTTCATTTTCGTATCACTGGAAGACAGGTCATCAGAACAGATGTGAATAATCGACTTTTATTCTGTATGGTAGAACACTCGAAATGTAAGTATACTGTATTGATTGTAGGTTCAAGCAGGATAACTTGTTCAAACACGCTTGTCTTGGACAATAGATCCAGATTCACTGATTTGTGGGTATAAAACGTGCAGTAAATTAGGACATTAAATGACTGTATATATGAACCTGCTTCTTGATCTTTGGTAGAGCTCTTAGCATCACGGCTCTGCAGAATCGGTCGGCCGAAGCACGCTTGGAACTGTTTCTCCGTTCCAAGGAAACCAGGCATCAGAAAGTCAAAGAGAGACCACAGCTCAAGCACGTTGTTCTGGATTGGCGTCCCAGACAAAATGAGTCGATGGTTAGACTCAAGCTGTTTTACTGCTTTTGATATCTAACGAAGACAACAATTTACCACAAATACAAGCTATAATTATAGTAATCTATACAATGAATACAGCCAATCTAATGACTTTAAAAATGATGGTGTCACAATGCACAAGGCTTAACATTTTGCTGAGGTTGGATTGGGAGTGCCTCTGAGCAGTTTTCTTGAAGGGGTGTTATGAAATGTTTTGCATAAATAAAATAAATAAATATAATTTAATCTCATTACCTTAATATGGCCATTATCCTACCATCCCAGGCACTAAATACACCTGCATCAATGTCTATCCCTAATCCAGTTTAATTTCAGGTAAGCTCACCAGCATTAGGAACTAAAATGAACTCTTAACTAGATAGATTTTAACACTGCTCTCAAATAATATACCTTGGTCTTGCTGTTTTTTATGATTTGACCTTCGTCGAGAATGCAGTAGTTCCACTTGATCTTCCTTGAATAAAAACACAAAAATGAGGAAAATGGTTAAAATGGGAAAATGAAAAACAAGACAAGGTATCAACACTGACTTGACGGCCAAATCTAGTTATTTGTCTTTTTAGTGTGCTTTGGCTGATCAACTGCATATACCAATTTATGTTTGCAAAGCATTGGTTACCGATAAATAAATTACTTATATTTACACATAATGAATTAATCCAATGAATTCCACTCCACTATGAAGTCAGCTTTAGACATTGAGGAGTGAGAGGACCATTGCTGTCTTAGGCAAAAAATAATTATGTTGTGTTTTCGGTAACCCGACAGAGTCATCGCTTTTAGGGTGACTCAAATAATTTTTCAAACAAATTCTTTGTAAATTAAACAGAATTTATAATAAATTTGAAGCACAATAGTGAATTTCTATCACTATCCAAGCAGTCAAACATCAAATAAAATCAGAAATATAACAAATGAAACGTTTCATATGAAAACAGTGAAACCAAATTCACTGGTTTTATAGCTACAGGCTTTAGCCACAGTGTATCTGAGAGTACTGTGGCTAAGTGCAAAATGGTAAAATATAATTGCAATTAACCCAAAAAATATATTTTCCTACCTATCTACACAGTTCTTTAAACATCTGTTACTTGAAACACACCAGTATTTTTTGTTTGGGGGAGGGCCTATGCTTATTCTCTCCAACAGGTCCTACATTAATATGGTTAGTACTTAATCCTTGTAATACTTTAACTATCCATTTCAATACATACACTGTGCACTCGATCAGTATATTTACACAGAAAACTTACGAGAAGAAATCAATATCGTTTCTGACCACATCGTATGAAGCCAAGACAAGGTTGTAATTCTGGATTGTCTTTTGAAGCCTGAATGCACAAAAATAGACTGATGAACAGCAAACCAGAAAGGTGCATAGACATTATTAGACACAGGACAAACATATACATGCAGAATGTTACATTGTTACAAACATAAACAAAGAGGTAGGCAAGCAACAAACAGATAGTCTAAGACAGCAGATAAAGTTGAAAGGCGGACAGACAAAATAAAGATTGAACTGATTGACCTTGGTCAATGGACAGACAGATAAAGCAACAGGAAGATGGACAAGGATATACAGACATACTATTAATCATCCACATCAACAATCAACATGGGAAGCAAATGAAACATGAAACCTCCTAAAAACTTGACCTGACCTGATTCTTTCGGAAGGTGGACCAACGTAGTGGAGAGGTCGTAGGATCTTTCCACCAACCAGCTTCTCCACTTCGAACAGCCAATGACCTGTTAGCGTTGGAGGACAGACGACAATAGAAGGCTGCAATATAGCCTCCTCCTCATCGCTTGCTTCTTCCTAAAATACCACAGTTTGTAATTACTTTAGAATATTCTTCCAAGGTGATCATAAAATCATAACATTTGGGATGTCTGATAAACACGGAATCAATCGTGGTACCCCGAGACCACGCAGCAATTCAAGAGCAAGACCTGTCCATGGATACAGAGAGGCAACCTATGGTGAAGAAGCAATTTTAAAAATGCAGAGACTACATTGAGAACAAAATGACATAAGCAACTGAGCAGAATGATGGTACAGTGAAAAAATGCCAAAATCTAGGTTGATCAAACAAAACAGTTTCTTCATCAAGAATTCTAGTGTCAATTGTCAATTGCAAAAAATATATGGACAATCCCTTTGGAACTGTAGAGCCAACTCATCAGCAATGTGTGCAGAAGATAATCATAACACACATGCTTAGATATCAGTTTTTTATAAGAAAACACATCATTCTTCAAATCAACCTTTCACACCAAGAAGGAAATTCAGTTATTTAAACTGGTGGTAATGTAAATGGCAAGTCAAATCTTGAATTCTGTGTGGGCTTTAATAAACAATTCACAATGTACAACTCCATACAATTTTCGCTCCTTGCAGTTTTATAACAGTGCTGCAGTTCTAAGCATTCTGATTGGATTAGATTACCTGTGCGGCCTGCTCTCTCTTGCAGTGATCAGCAGCAAGGATGCAGAGAGACTGAAGCGTCTTTCCAAGTCCCATATCATCACATAGGATACCATGCAGGTTGTAGCGTGAAAGAAATGCCAGCCAGTTGACACCTTCCTAGATGACAAAACAGAGATCAGGCTCATAGACAATAACAAATGATGAGGAGAGCAGCCCCTTATAGTAGGCGGCCTGAGGTAGACATTAGTAGAGGCTACTCTCATTGACTTAATTTTTCTCAGCCTCAACAGGAGGGCGGGTGGTCAGTCAGTCTACTCTGACCTTCCTAATTATCAGAGTTTTCTACAATTGCAAACAGAGCTGAACTGAATAATCTTTGTTCCAATGACATTTTATCTACTGCAATGCCGACGCCAGGCTGTCCCCATAAAATTATACCCTGTTAATCCGTAGCAGTAACTCACTAACTGAGACGTGTCAGTCATTGTGTACGTATGTATAACTAATGAACAAGTTATACTCGTGTGCAATATCGAAAAAAGAATAATGACTCTATATACATATATTTTAGGGGGTGACCGGATATGATTTTTCTACCGGATCCGGATAGTTGGCCCAAATATTTGCAGGATCCGAATCCGGATATCTTTGCTTCCAACATGTCTAAGAGTCATGTGAGTTTACCGCTCTACCGTGAGGTCCGTGTTTAAGTATTACTTATTGTGACTTAATTACTTAATAAGTAATTGGGTTACAATAAGTGTAAGGTCTAAGGGGCCTAGTTCTACTAAACCATTGCATGCCTACTTTTATGTTTATAATATCAAAAAAAGACTATTGATTATGACACTTATAGGGGGTCGTTGCATAATTACGTCACGCCGAAAATGGTCGGTTCTGACCCACCCACCCACCTACCTTGTCGCGCTTAGTCACGTTTCCCCATACCCACCCACTACCCATAATAGCGTGACGTATTTATTTTATACTATGAAAAACTTTTTAAACTTACTATGCTCCTTGAGTGCCGTAGCCAAGGTTCCTTTAACATGTCAATGATTGTCTAGAAAATTCGTTTTATACAATTTCGAAAATGTAAAGAGATTAACTTTTAACTCTATACTAATTCTGCATGGGTATAGGACAAACTAATTTTAATTAAAATCCAATCAAACAGGGATGGATTGGATTTCTTGTAAAGCAACTAAACACCGAATTGAAACAATAGGCCTATATTGCAATAATTTACCATTGCAATAATTTTATTAATGCAGAATATTAAATTAATAAGAAATTATTAGGCCTAATTCGTTTTTACTGTCAGATGAACGGGCCTAAGGATGCCGTTGCAGACTTGCAGTCAACGAGGTAATAGAAGAACTGTTGCATTAGAACATATAATTATAAGATATAATTAAAAGAGGTCGTTGACGATTAGGCCTACGTCGCCCGATGACCACACAAATTGATAGGGGCCTATAGGCCTTTGCGCGTGTAGACCAATAGGGCCTTATTCAATGTTTAAGGCTAACATAAAATTCATCAAAAAAACTTAAAGCGTTATGTCACGCTAAGCTTGGCCCACCCACCCACCCCCATAACGTTTCGTAATGCTCCGAAGGACCCCACCCACTCTCGTGCGTGACGTAATTAGGCAATGATCACTAACACTGCAAACACCATGCATGAGACCCTATAGCCTTATGCATAGCAAATAGGCTAAACTGGTGCTATATAAATACAGTAGGAACAATGAGGGGGGCTAGCTTTACTAAACCATTGTATACCTATTTTTTGTGTTTATCATATCAAAGAAAGACTACTTAATTTTGACACTTGTAACTCTGCAAACACCATGCATGAGGCCAGTTAGCTACATTGGGAGTGCGTCGGCCGTGTGTTTGCACGATACAGAGTACGAACCCGATGCCTGCCGACACTCAGAGATTTGACATCTCGGACTAGCACAAAGGGCGTGTGTGGAGCAATGGGAGAGTCGATGCCTTGCGTCCGAAGGGTCGCGGGTTCGATTCAGCCCCGAGCCACCGCGTAGGAACTTTGAGCAAGTCCTTCACCTACAGTTGCTCGTGGCGATTAGGCGTGAAAACTCCGACACTCCCTCGGGCTGTTGTCGGGACCGCCTCCGAGTAGTGGACTTGAAGGGGCGGTATAGAAAAGCGTAAATAAATAAATAAAAATGAGACCCTCTAGCATAATGCGTAGCAAACATGCTAAACTGGTGCTATATAAATGCAGTAGGAACAGTGAGAGGGCTAGTTCTACTAAAATATTGTATGGGGTCATTGCATAATGTTTTTATCAATAATATTAATTTATTGATATTTGGATTTGGTAAATTTTTGCTACAAGTATTTGGCAAATCCGGATACCGCCAGATACCACAAAATCCGGCCCGGATCCCTACCGGACTCCGGCCACACCGTAATATATTTACCGCTGTCAGAACACACTTCTACACATCTGACCAACGACCATTTGTATATGCTATCGGTGTGCTATTTATATCTGTCAGTGCAACAATGTATTGCTTTTGAAGTGAGTTGCCTTTGTTAAATTTCCATATGCACCAAAGCAACTTAAAAATAGATTATGTATCTGTTCGTTCCCACCTGCTGGTACTTGCGAAGTTCAACATTGAGGGGAACGAGGACATTGAAGCTGTCAATCTTATGTCCATCGAGAAGTTGTTCAAGGAAACGTCGTTCCTCTTTCTGCTTCTCCAGCATCACATCGGTCATAACAGAAGAGCGATCGGAAGCACTGGTTCTCTGTTGAATACATATGAATAAAAATAAAATATTGCCTTACAAGTGTAAACTGCATATATACATCACATCAAGTAAATATCTCATTTGTAAGCATGTCTAATCTTAGTCTATGTAATTGAGCATGTTGAGTGGCTTAAATAGAAACCTGTAATACACCAAATGCATTGACGATGTCATTTTATTGTGGCCTCTTGTTGCCTTTCTTTCAAACAAGTCTGCTTTCAAACTCGTTCAACATTTAGGAGTCTCCGCGGTGACCAGTTTAATCACAATCTCCATTGTCATCTTTATGGAAAATAATACAATGTTATCCAGCTCCCCCATTTTATAATAATAAATTAATAAAATTATTTAAACGAAAAATGATATATTTTAATAAACATATAAAATGTTTGAATAGAATAATACTGCTAGACATACTTCAAGTGGAAGCAGTCGAACAAGAGTTGCAAAGACATTCGTTGCCAGTAAACGAACAGATTCATCGTGATCACTCATTCGACCAAGAACAGGAACAATGAGTAGCACGATGAATGGAACTGCATCAATCGATAGCTGTTCAATAATCACTGATCATAGACTGTTAAGAACATTTCCTATACGTTGGTGGAAAGCTGTATAATGTGTCCATAGCACGAATGCAAGGGTCAACATTGTTTCGCACACTCGGATATATCAAATATTAGTCTTACTTAGTACAGGCCATGAATAGCAGAATCCTTGGTAAAAATAATCAGAATGTATATCAGAGGCAGGCTGTTGTTTTTGTGGGAAGTACCTTCCAGTATTTGTCCAACCACTTAAAACTAGCTAAAAGATGCTATGCTAGAACCAATTATCATTGTAGGCTTTGTGCCTTCAGCACCAAACTAATGGCTTCGCGCCCTCTGTCTCTGCAATGTGAGCATCTGCAAGCTAAATCTTCCGGTTGCACCACTGCCCAAACCTAGCGGTAGTAACCAGATGAAGTTTATAAAAGTAAAGAAGTTAGAAAATTTAGACTTTGAGTCAAGTCAAAGCTAGTAATGGATATTAACTATTACTCTCCCATTTTCTTAAAGAAAGATTCAGAATAGGTAGGAGGGGTGTTTCTAAAATATACCCAATGTTCTCTCACTCCACCTGGTATTTTCTTCCGCCCTTTAGACAAGAGACAGACATGCACAGCGTTGACTTGGAAGTCCTTTGGCTCCAACCTGGCCTCTTGGCAGGGAAATCCTTGCCTGCATTCGATCCAGAAGGAATTAGAACCTGTAACCTTGGTCATTGGTCAGGTTGAAATGTGGAGCTCTTAACATTATCCTAACAGAAAATTGGTATAGAAAGGATACTCGCAAGGGCTTCAATGCCACCCTGTCGCTGAGCTACGGTGCTATCTGGCATCGAAAGCCAAGGTAGGATATGGTCGATGAAGTGCTCCATGACTTCTGTTGGAAGCAGACGACAAAGAACGCCAAGGCAACGGCTGGTCATGTGACGTACGATGGTCAACGAGCTACGCAGAGAAACAGCAAGCAACTCGATCGAGCGCACAAGCTATAAAAAAGAAAACAGAAAATCTGTTAAGAATACAAATTTGGATAAATTATTAACTAAATGAACCACCAATTAGTAGCTAGATGATTATTAGTAATAATGATGACAACAAATTACTAACCTGCACATAAGTCATTAAGCATGCATGCATGAATGAATTACAATATCTAAAATTATAATTCATTCATTCATTCACTTTGAAAATTTATATAGCACCTCTTAAGGAACCTACTCAAGAAGCACTTCCAGCTAAGCCAAAGATGTGTTAAAGGTGTTAGAATAGGATGACCTAATATCTAGAAAGGTGCATAAACTGGCATGAAGCAGATAAAAATTACATATACGTGATCTCGGCCGAGAGAAGGTACCACTTGTCGTTTTCTGGAAGAGATGGAAAATGACGTTTTAACTGAGGTAATGAATAATCATCGAGTTATGATTCTTTCATGCAATGAATGAACAGACATCTGGGGTACATTTTCTTCACAGGGTATTTCTACACATGCTAGATTAATATGACCAGAAGGCTGCTGAGTAGGCTGAGATATTATATCCATACATATATACATATGTACATACAACTATTCTGCAAGTTCTAATTTGTAAATGACAGTAGGTGCATAAATTTTGGAGCAATCAAGCTGAAATTTTTACCTTGAATACCTTAAAGTATCAAGTGTTGGAAACCGGCAACAAGTCCATTAGCGACAAGTGGTACCTTCTCTCACATATATGTAATAAGATAAATACACACTAATGCAATCATAAACCATGATGGAAGTGATAGCTAGCTATTGGAGTAATGAATTTATTATTGATTAATTAAGAATGACTGGTTGATTATAACATTACATCAGTTTCTAACCTAGTACGCATGGGAAAGGTCGACCCTTCAGCAATCACATGATATGCTCATGTCCTTCTATGGAATAAAACTGAACTGACCTTTGGGTGGAGATCTGGATGAATAGCAGGAGCGACGATCTGCAATACCTGAAGAGAGTTGACCAACTCCTGAGCAACCGATTCACTAACCACCTTCGATTCAGATTCTGGTAACATATCAGCATCACATGTACAACACTTCTTCTAAAGCACAGTTAGCACATTGAACAGCCAGCCATACTTATGTAGTATACACCTGTTTCCAAACATTCATGTATACAAATGTGTTATTTTACATTAAAACATAAATGTATATTTTACATAGCATCACATGACAGGAAGCAAAACTAACTTATTCACCTTGTCACCTTGTGCTGTCATTTCCTTGAACTCTAGCAACCGTCATGATATTTCATGACGGTTTTCTTGGCACTTTGACAGGGGTGGTTTGCCATTGCCTTCCCCTGGTTTTGCCTGCCGTGCCTGTTCGTTCTCCTTCCCATTATAGGAAGGGTACTAACAGTCTGCACCACGTGAAGATGGGCATGGAGGACTTTGACTCATTAGCCCAGGTCGGTTCCAAGTCTGCTCTACGATCAAAAGATACGTCAGTCGGGTTTATTTCTTGTTTTACTCTAGGCAAGCTAAAGTTACTGATGAACCTTAGGCAGATGCTATTGTAGCGTAGGCCGATTGCCCGTAAGACGGGTTGATCAATCGCAGTTGAATCGAACACCCGCTTGTTGGAACCTTCTTTATTATACCTGTCTGTCTATCTATCCCTGAACTTGCTGAACCTAAACCCTACACTATTATTATATCTTGTTCTTAGGCAGATATTAGAATTAAACAACTGCCTGCAAAAATTTCATACTCAAGGATGTCACAATAGAGCAGTCACAAATGCAAACACATATACACAACAAACTCAAAATATAATCATATGCAATACACACCTGAATCACTCTGAAGCCCTTGAAGAGGTAGCCACATCGCATCCCACAAAGCACCAACCCTGTCGGGCAACTCAGCCCCAGCCTCCCTTGCAATTGCAGTCAGTGCCAGGGCTCCTCCACGTCGTTGAGTTACGGGATGCTGTTTCGCCAACTGAAATATAAGATACTGACCGAAGTGAAGTAATTTAATGTAAAGAATTTATAAAATGCAGCTCTAACATAATCAGAGACTCAGATAGTGCCAACAACTATAAACACACATGTGGCTATTAACAAGTCTGAGACAGTGTCACCAAATTAATAAAAGAATAGGGGAAGCTAACAATTTGGATATATCACTCATGATATGTCCAATTACTTGTATACAAAATACCATTCTGGTGAAATATCTACTTCATTACATTTTCTTCATGACATGCCTCCTTTCGATATGCTTATGGTCATAAAAGCATGTATCATTAAAATGCATTGAACCCATCAATACATATTTCAATAGATCTATGGATCAGATGGAATGACCCATGCCAATAAATATCTGGTTCAGAGGAAACTGATTTAAGAAAAACGAAACATAAATTTCCTACCTCCATTCTTACCTATCTCACAAAAACTTACTTAAGAAATTCCCATTTTAGAACTGCCTGCCCTCTTAAAAATCAACCTGCATAAAGAATTACTTCATAAGTAATTGATCATGAATTACTTCATGATCAACCAACTACATTATAATCACGACCTTCTTCGATAACAACTTCTTCATATTCATAAACAACTACCTCATTAAATAGCGACCTCTTTTGATGCAAACCTCATGAAATGCCTATTTGATTGAGACAGTCCGTGTTGGACATGTCCAGTTGACACCAAACCTAAGAAAGAGACTGTGACAATAAAAACCAACCAGCCAGCCAGCTGTACAACTAGCCACGTACCTCTGTCTCTTCTATCATCGAGCCATCTATCGATAGCTCAACACTGACTGTGGAACGTCTCTGCACTGGTCTTCTCCCTCTCGTAGACTCAGGAGCCTGGTTAACAAAAAACAGCTATACATAATCATACGGTATCGAAAACAATCTTCAGCAAAATAAGCATCATCCTTTCATTGTATACATATCGGAATAATAAAATCACTACCTCCTGCGTTGGTTTAAATGACTGCCATATTTATATCATTACAATTCTCGATCCTACAAGAATAACTAATTCAAGAGTTCATTATATGCAAGCATTTGTTTAACAGTGTCTCTAAAATGGTGCTAAATAATGGTGAACTTTATTGGTGAAATTACAGTCACAAATGACCAAAGATTAGCCAACTGACCAATCGTTGTGTGTATAATGTCAGGATTCCATTGTGCTTGTCACAACATACGCCATCTGCAAGAAAATAATGTCTTGTAATGTTATGTAATATGCATTTTCACTTAAAATTTAGCATTGCCTGTCTGCAGTGCAGACACTTAGAGACAAAACAGACAGGATAAAATATCACCAGGAACAAAATGACAGCTGGTTCAATCCAATGTCAACATTTGTCAATTATTCTCTTAAGATAAAACTGATAGCAGAAACAGTCCGAAACTACAGCCTGTAAGACATTTTTATTTCAAGAAAGCTTTACTTTAAAACTGTCAAATCTTAGCCAACAGTTTTAAGCTGAATAAACCTTAACTGTGCAATGTTAATTCCAGTTAGCAGCATACTGTAATAATAAGACAATATGCAGGGAGCCACTTTACAGTCATGTGTCATCATTTAATCTCATGGTGCAATAGGCCCTTTAAAGCAGGGGTGGGGTCATTTTATGTCCATGCATTTAAACAACAGAAGGTGGAATGATTGAATACAGAGTTACAGACCCAGTGGTACATTGTCATTGAGCTCCTTTCCAACTATTGGTGTGTACTTGGGATCTGAACAGAGCAGTGCACACAGATTCCGTACAATCTTTGAGATCGGACATGGTGATCGTTTGGAACAGAGTGGAATCAACTGTGCTAAGCTGACTGCAGCACATGCCTAGAACAGCAGAAGAAATTAAATTAGGACATCTGCTAACACAAGAATGATTGTATGAAGTAGTGCTATACAAA
>JAQFXW010000722.1:0-17253 GCA_034693945.1 Dendrobaena attemsi
GGAACCTTAATTTTCCATCCGCAATAATTAAAACTTTATCTTCTTTTGTAAACACTTTGCTGTTTACACCAAAACAAGTGACATATTCCGTCGATGTCGTCGATGCGACGTCGACAGTGACTGAGTAAGTAAGTGCATGTGTTGGAATGGAAACTCTCCATTTCACCCGACATTTTGTAATATTCAATAGCTTTGCTTGCGCCGTGTCGATTTAAGTCATATTTTGAAGGCTTGTTGAAATATTTTATAGGATACTGCATATAAAATTTTATAGGTATTGGTTTAGTTTTCAAGCAGCTATTGACAAACATTTAGTGTTCTACTTTTCATCCGGACACAGTGTAGTCATAATGTAAAATGCATATTAATTAAACAATTGGTCATGTGTGATTCCCAAATTGGGTTAATCAGAAAGGGAGAGATCCTGCTAGGACCCTACAAGGGACCCTCGCTAAATTCATATTTTCTGTGCTTTTAACAGCATTTCAGGGTGTTTGAGATTTGATAAGCTGTCTTAGTCACATTAATGTTAACTGTTTCATCTGTATTAATAGACCTCTTGAACATTGTTATCAGCTGAATTATAAGTGGGAAGTTCATTGGTTCTAGATACTTAGATAGATCATTGTTGTATAATGTTCATGGCACAGCACTAATCATAATAGAGATTAGTTCATTAGTCGCATTCACAGTTTATAGATTCATTAATTATCAGTTTAACACTTTAAACCCACAGTTTCTTTAAAGTTCTTTTCTGGGTAGTTTTCTTTCTGCCTTATTGTTTTCATGAAACCTTTGTATTTGTCTGATTTTTTAGTCCAGAAAATGTAGTGCTATATGATGTTTTGCTTATGTAACTATGTGATTGCTCCCCTAAGCTGACAGCTTTCAGAAGTTTGTTTTAACAAACTATGGTGATCAATTTGTCTATCATTTGTTATCCTGGTAAACCTCCCGATTGAAATTGTGCCAATGCTGCATGCCGGGATTATTTAAAACAGTGTGTAGCAGTGTAGTGGTAAGTAGTACGGTCACCGGGTCACTACAGTGATACCATGGCCTTGGCTCATAGATCAATATTTATGTGATTTCAGTTGTTTTGAGGAAATGTCCATATGCAGCACCAGCTGCACCACTCACTGTATTTTGGATGTATTCAAACTACGATAATGACATCCAATTTACTTCTGAGCCTGTGCTGGTCCCAGTTTTCAACTAATTGGTGACAGAGCCTCAGAGGCATAATGGCAAAACAACGTGTCCGGGGTCATTAACTGGAAGGGAGTCTGATGAGCAGGCTCAAATCTACAATCAGTGATTAACAGAAAGATCATACTACGAATAGACTGTTGTGTTGCATTACCACCCATACAGAGAGAGAGAGAGAGATCCCTTGCACTGAGTTTCTCAAAATAAAAAAAATAAAGACATGAAATTTGCCCCTTCTAGGCAAATGTAAATGATGCCAGAGACAGTTCTAAGCCAAATAGTGCTAAATGGGAACTAGTTTTATTGAGACCAGAAAATGAAACGGTGATTCATTTTGTCAAATATTGCTAACATGTTCCTATTTGGCTCTTCTTGTTTGAGTACATAGGTGGTTCAGGTTCATATGTCAGAATAGCAGAAGTTTAGGGATCGCTTCCTGAAACCGTAAGGCTGACCCAGCTTTGAGATCTGGCGTTGGTAGCAACTCTGAGTAGTAGTAGTACACTATAAGGAGTGCTACAGGTATTAATCTTTGAATGAATGAATGAGAGGATGACAATGTAGTGTGTTTTAAATTTAAATCATAATATCAGATGATGCTCTGCCGACCATTTTACTCTAAGCCAGCGGGCTGAAAGTCAGCATAGGCACAGGTTAAGCTGCCTTCGTGAAATGTATGGCGTTCTTAAACAATGCCATGATTTATGTGTTGTCATGTTGAGTAGAAAGCTCGAAGATGTACTGATGATGTGATGACACTTGTTCTGGATCAAACAATTTTGTCCATCTTTGTTAGTAACTTTGAAAGGCTGTTAGGATATTAGATGTGTGTATGTTTTGTGAGGGTCTTTAAATGAACGCGCTCTATAAAATGATATCAGACACATACATTTGCAAATTACACATTTAAAGAAGAATATGCATTAAGCACTTTTATATACATGAACTAATTTTGAACTCTTGCTTATAAATAAATCATATTTGCAGGTGAACAATTGTTCTTGCATTAATAGCTTTGTACTGGTTGACCCAGTGTCAACCGATATCTGTAAGAAAACAAATGAACCATATTTTTGCTTGTTTTTATTGTACCTGTATCATACATGTATGTGAGTGAATGTTACTGGTAGTACTGGCATACATTTACCTAATAAGCATTTGATGACTGATCTTTGGTTCTACTATTACTTGAAAAATTGTTTTTCTTTGTCATCGTTGTAGGGGTGTTTGCTAAATAATTGTGTGTATGACACTGTAAGACTATGACCAGTTTGTACAATGTTGTGGCTTCAATCAGTTGATAGCAGTTCATGTAACACAAAATCAGGAAAAGATTGTCTAATTACTATCTAATTATGGTCAATACTCAGAACCTACTATCTTGTGGCTCTTGCCCAGGCACTAGCCTAATTAGCTACATTGTGAGCGTGTCGGCCGTGTGTTTGCACGGTACCGAGTACGAACCCGATGGATGCCGACGCTCAGAGATTTAACATCTCGGGCTAGCACAAAGGGCGTGTGTGGAGCAATGGGATAGTCGATGCCTTGCATCCGAAGGGTCGCGGATTCGATTCAGACCCAAGCTACCACGTAAGAACAAGGCAAGTCCTTCACCTACAGTTGCTCATGGCGCTTTGGCGTGAAAACTCCGTCACTCCCTCGGGCTGTAGTCGGGACCGCCTCTGAATAGTAGTGGACTTGAAGGGGCGGCATAGAAATGCGTAAAAAAATTAAATAAATAAATAAATAAATGCAACTAGCGTTGGTCAAAGTCAAGTTTGTAAGGGCATTGCAATATGCAACAGTCACAATTTACATTTCAGCAGTCTTAAGGCAGAGAAATTCCTAGTTACGTCACTCTTCTTACCTAAATCTCACTTGTTTAGCAATGGCTGGGTTGGGAGCGCCTCTGAGTAGGTTTTTTTGAATACGCATTAAGCACCATTATTAATTTTGAATGAATGAATTATATCTGATCTATAGACAAAATTCTCTGGCTTGTGTATTGCAGTGTTGCTGCTTGAATATTCTTATTATTGTTATGGCACTATTTACTGATGCCATTTACACAGTTTGATGAGTTTCAAAGTGCCTTTTCTCTGAACTTTTCATCGTGTCAATTGAGGAATGGCGAAGAATTTTGATGAACGTCATTATCATTTTATGTAGTATATACTGGGCCTTGATGACCATAATTATACATGTATTATTGTATTATGTAGTAATGTGTTGTTTTGTTATCTTTTCAAGGAGAGGATGAAGGCGAAATGGACCTGGAGAATGGCAGCAGTGGCCTCTATTTCTATGAAATGCCTGGTCTGCCAGAAGTAGAGGAAGAAGAGAATGGGACCAAGAAAACGCGTGTCAAGTTCAGCTCAGCGCCAATTGTGGTATGCACCTAATATGCAATGTTATTTACAAACCCTTTTAGCAGTGCCAAGTACACTACATCTGCGTTGGTGATTCAGCTAGAGCACCATGAGCTAGCAGCTGTGTCACAATTGAAGTGTCTAGTTTGCTGCACTATCATGTCTTCTTAGTTTAACTGTGTTTGGCTTCTTTTCTGATCATAATTGTAAATTCACAGTAATTAGTGCTTATTCATGTAGCACTTTTTCAGGGAAAGCTGCTGTGGTGATTTCCCAACCTGATCACATCAATCAAACACAACCGTTTATAACTTCTGGCACAATGCCACTTCTCCCTGTCAACTCCTGGCCATTTGAAACACTGTTGTATTAATTAAGTAATAACGAGCATCGAGCAATGCATTTGATAGCTGCTTCCTATCCATTTAGATCAGACATGGCAAACCTATGGCACGTGTGAGCGGGACGGGACCTGTGCTAGAAAAGGATCGAGTTGGGGCAACTTGTGGCCCTGACAATTGAAACTCTAATACGTTCAATTAAGCAGCAAGAAACTGTAGAAAAACAGCTACAAGCCAGACCCATATGCACTTATATGTGCACACGATAAATACAATCTTATGACTAGGGATGTTAAATGATAACTGGAAAACCGATTATTGATTTAGATAATAATCGATTCTCAATATTTACAAAAGATTATCGAATTATTTTAAAAAAAAATTTAGTAGTAAAGATATAGTTGATGGATTATTTACTTATTGTTTTGATCCAATTTGGCAGATAAGACACATTCATTCCAAATTTGTGATCACTGTAATTAGGCCTATATACCGTATTTTGCTGGCATACAAGTCGACGTTGGACTTCGAAAATGGAAAAGTCTACAACTCGCTATAAAGTGCATACATGTGTGTCTTTATGTCTGTTTGGCAAATTTATAAATTTTTAGCTCTTTCAGTAATCAATTACTAGCATGCTAGGTGATCATTCTATTGCCGAAAAAGGCCAATCTGAATATGAATTTACCACAAGGTTCCTCCATGTCTTAAAGTTAAACCCAAAACAGAACATGTGCTCCTCGCAAAATTGATTGTATCCGAGAAATTATCATCAGTAAACTGTTTCTAGCAAAAGTAACTTTGAATTTAAAAGTATGTAATTTATAGGGTAAGGTTTACGAAATATATATAACAAAAGAATTTTGCATAGTTGGCTGCTTCTAGGTACATTTAAGGTTATTAGCGACTTCCTGTCAGCCATTTTGCAGAAGTCGGCTGCAACTTCCAATATTTGGATCATGGTAAAATATAGGCCACACTTTCAAAACACATCTGCCTTTATCGTAAATTGCAGTTTCAAACTTTGGGAAGTTAAGTAAAAGTCTCCATTTGAGGTTTGACGTTGACGTTTCACTCTGCATAATTATCAGCTTCATCAATTCACTACATAGGAATTTATGGTTAGTGAAAAATGCGCTATAGAATCCAGACGTTTTCGTCAACCACTGCCTACACTTTATAATCGCGCATAGTTTAAATTCAACATAATGTTTTGATTCTACCAAATTATGTGAATATAAAATATATATATGAAATTTATTATTTGCTATGAAAGCCAAAAAAAATTGATAATGATTTAAAACCATGTTTATAAAAACAAGTAAAAACCCTACTTATGACCTGCATTTAATTTTCTTAGCTGTTGCATGTGGTTTTGATTTGCATGGCAATGCCAATTGTTGAGTGTCCCTTGGTACTCGGTGCTTGAACTCTACTGTTTCATTTCAGGCTGGGCTACTTGGAGAAATCTTAGCTCCTGTGCACTGCTTGGGTGAACTGGTTGTTTCTGATGGGTGGACTGGGTATAGATTCCCTTTGAATCAGTAGACTCTCTTAGCTAACAATTTGTATGCACCTTGTCGTGACTCTCTTAGCTAACAATTCTGTATGCACCTTGTCTTGGCACTTGATTACTGTTCTTTCTGTGAGAGTTTGACTCGTAGCACATCTGACTCGGTGAATAGTTATGTAGGAAAGTCGCTATGGAAATTATTATTGTTATTATATTCGTTTATTCAGAAAACAGAGCTGACATAGATGCAACTCTTTACATAAGTGATAGCTTAGGATGGGTGATATTTTTGACAGATTACTGCTCTTTCTGTGAGAGTTTGACTGGTAGCACATCTGAAATGCCATGAATGAATGAAGGAAAGTTCAGTCTTTTGAAGCAGGTATCTTGCTTTGGGTGAATTGGCTCTCGTTTGTGTGACCAATCATTGTTCTATCTTGTTGGCAAGTTGCCAGAGTTGGTTGGTTGCTTGTCACTGCAATACTAGATGTTTAGATGTTATTGACTTGTCATGATTATAACTGGCAGCTATTGCAAAGTGAAAAGTAACCCATGATCAGGTCAGAGTTTATACAGAGGTGTGCTAGTGTCTGGAATTCCAATTGAGACCATATTTGACTTTCCGTCTGTGCAATACCAGTCCAATGATTTAACTTGTTATGTAACTGCTTCCGTAAAGAGTGTGACGGCATTTGCTGATGTTTTGTGTGGCTATATCTCAGGTTTACTCAACATATTCAGTGGAGGATTATGACCGTAAGAATGAGGATGTGGATCCAATGGCCGCATCTGCAGAATACGAACTGGAAAAGCGAGTAGAGAAGATGGAACTGTTCGATGTTGAGCTAGATAAGGGTAATAATAATAATAATCTTCGTTTATTAACATTCAAACTGATAAATCAAAGTTTGCTTAGTGCGAATGAATGATCATTTCTTATTACAGGAGTCGAATTTAACCTTTGGCTGCCATGCAAGGTGCGGTGGTGCCCCTATCTGAAGTTACTATGTTACCTAGCAAATGCTGGCTGAGTTGACTTGAAGAGGTGTCACCTTAATTATTCTGACCTTTGGAAGTCAGTTAGCGGTGATGCTCATTTGTTTGATGATATCTATGTATTAGAAGCATTTTCATTGGTTTTTCGAACAGATTAACAGAAATAAGTTTTGTTTTTTTAATTGCTTTTACGGGTCTTGGTTAGATGTGATTGTAGTCAATTGAGATTTGTGTGATTAATGTAACAGGTCAATGGTCTCATTAATAAGCTGTTGGAGGGAGGTCTGTCTAAATGTATTCGAATGCTCTGAATGTAGTGTGTGTCAAAGATAGAGGTCAGCATGAAATATTTCTGCTAAACTGGTCATTCACCAAACTTTATTTTGAGACTTATATCAAGCACTGCGTTGTAATGGGGCTGTAATCCTCAGACATTGGTATTTATAAAGGAGTTGAAGCTCAGTGACATTTGGAATCGAAATGCTGTGGTTTATCAGAAAGTGTGTTATAATGAAGAACAGTGACATCACTGCTGTTCATTTGTTGCATTGATGCGTGGTTGATGAGATCTTTCAGATAATGACTAGTTGGGTCTAGGACACCCCCTTCCCCAACATTTCCAGAACTTTTTTCCCAGCGTATTTCCCCTGGTTTGATCACTTTCTCATCTTTTATCTCGTTTTCATTTGTAGTAATATTTTTCTTGTATCCCGCTTCGAGTACTTTATAATTTCATCTTTCATCCCACTTCAGTTGCATTTATAATATCTTATTTTCCCCTCTTCCTGTCTTTTACACCGCTTCGAGATTAAGTTATATTTTCATCTATTATTCCACTTCGAGTTGTAATTATATTTTCACCGTTTATCTTGCTTCAAGTATATTACAATCTCATTTTTTATACCGCTTCCAGTTTTAGCTGTATTTACGTCTTTTGTCCCGCTCCGAGTTTAACTTAGATTTTCGTATTTTATCGTGCCAAGAGTTTAAGTTTGAATTTCATCTTTGATCCCACTTCCAGTTTTAGTTGTATTTTCATATTTATCCCGAGTGCTCCAAGTTTAAGTTATATGTTTGTCTTTTCCGACAAGAGTTTAAGTTAAATTTTCATTTTTTGTCCCACTACCAGTTGTAGTTATATTTTCATCTCTTTTCCCGCTTTGAGTCTAAATTAGATTTCCATCTTATATCCCCCTTCCTGCTCATCACTCAGAATTTCAGACGCTCATTGAATTTCGGACGTTATATCCAGGAGAACATTTTTGGACGTTAACAATTTTAAGTATTCGTTCTGTTTATTAACAACAAGCACAGTTGGTGTTCATGGATGTCATTGACAATAAGCTAAGAAATATTTATTAGTGAAGTTGTCAACCACACGTTAAGTATTTATTTATTTTTATGGACGTTTGTGATGGTAAAGCAACCAAAGCAGGGGTTGGAATTGTCCGGATACCTGACTAGTTTTTGTGGTCTGCTGTAAGTTAATTTGGGTTTATTTCTTTGTGTACTGCTTCTGAATTTGCTTATACTTGGCCACGCATACATTTTCAGTATACAACTATACATGTGCCATACATATCGTACTTTTCTATGAACTTACTATACTATCTGTTGGTTGATTATCCTGCATTGCTAGATTTGCTATTATGTATAGCGTAGTGTATAGTCCCTAATACTGCAAGGATGTGTATGTGTATAACTGAACACAATAGGCTTAATGCATATAAATTTCCCAAGCAAGCACTTCTGTTTTGCACACAGTGGATCAAATGCAATGGCTTCTGTTCTCTGGACTTTATCTAATTTTGTTTCTAAATTGACTAACACTATTTTTACAGCTGACCATTGGCTTGTGTACTGTCAATATCGGGCATATTTCTGGTCTTTTTCAATGAGCAGGTTATGTTGTGACATGTTCAGGTGACCTGGGTGTGACCTTGGTTAACATCCTGGTCAGCATGGGGCAATTGATTCATTTTTGAGTAATGCTATCAACGGTTGCTGTTTCGCATGAAAATTAAATATATACATAGCTTGCATTTATTTGAACAGGCTCTGAAGGACTTGGCTTGAGCATCATTGGAATGGGAGTGGGAGCTGACGCAGGCCTTGAGAAGCTGGGAATTTTCATAAAGACCCTTACCGAAGGGGGAGCGGCTGCCAGAAATGGAATGTAAGATGAATTTGGTGTCTGCTTAGTGAATAGTGATACCTAGAGAAGAAAGGTTGATTGGGTAATTTGGTGAATTGTGTTTGTAGGTGTGAGTGTGTGTGCATGCATAACCTTGGGACAGAACTCGAGCAGCGCTAATGTAATTTTTATACAAGTTGCAAAAGTAATGCCGTACTTTCCTAACTCTATGTCGCTCCTTTCTACGAGACAATGTTATGTCATAAGGGAAGTATTTTTATGTGAAATCCCTAACTTGGTTGCACTGGCAGGCAGGTATGACACACCCATTCACCGATAGGTCTGATAGTCAAATGCACATAAGCACGTGCTATATGTGGCGATTGTGGCCATCAACATATGACCATTAAATCAACATATGACCATTAAGACGTTGTTTCTGACTTGCATAGAAAACAGGACCATTAAATACAGTCATTGCAGAGCTGTTGCATGAAACTCCAGGAATTGATCAATGCAGCTCTGAAACAACAATGTCAACAAAGTCAGCCGAGTGTGCGTTGGTTGTAATAATGGAGTAGCCATTAGGACAGCGGTTCTCAACCTGTGAGTCATGACCCAAATGGGAAACTATAATTTGGTGTTTTAATATTTTATAAATACATGATTATGACTGATACACAAATTACCAGCTGCAGTGCCTTGCAAAAATCAAGTTTACATGTCCAGTTGCCAGAAATTCATCCACTTTCAAAGTTGATGATTTTCAGGTTTTACTTTTACAGTTTTCAAGATCATTTTTTACAAATTACAAATTGCTTTCTTTATTAATAATTGTGCTATAAAGTTGGTATATGATATAGATATTTATATATATTATCATGAGAATGAATGCACCTAAATGGAAGCAAAAATGTGTTAATAGGAGTAACCCTATAAATTTTATTGTTAGGGTCCTGGGTCACTACAATTGTGGAAATATTGTTGCAGTTTCACAGTACTACAAAGGTTGGGAACCGCTGCATTATGTTATTGCCAATACACAAAATGGCAGAGTTCTATTCTTTCTTTGCATTTGATCAGTTTTGGAAATTATACTATTGCATTTCATTAGTCTCTTTAATTTATTCATTCATTTCAACAATTTATGTAGCGCCCCTTCAATAACCTACTCAGAGTCGATTCTTGGTTTCACTTTTCAGTAACAGATTTGGAATTATCATTATTTGGTTTTAAATGTTTAATTAAACAAGTTGCCGTAAACTTTTGTATTAATGAGCATGGGACATTATTTATTTGCCTAATCCTGATACTTGTTACTTTTAACTGTTCATGTATTGTTGACAATTTTTCAAATTCAAAAGTCACGTTGAATGCAAGACCAATGCAATGGCTAATGAATTATCTGTTGTGCTGTGAATAGTTGTCGAGGTTAATGTGCAGTTTACTTGTGGTTAATTTTTTATGGATGTGGTAAACAGCATGGATAATTTTAACCTAATAATTTTATGAGGTAATCACTTTAAGGACTCTGTAAATGCTCACAAGGCTCACATTGCACAGAAGTGATAGCTATTTATGGTCTCTCATTGCTAATAGTGTTGCATTTATGATAATTTTGTAGGATACAGGTTAATGACCAGATCATTGAGGTAGATGGCAAGAGCCTTGTTGGTGTTACACAGGCCTATGCAGCTTCTGTTCTGCGCAATACCTTTGGCAAAGTGAAGTAAGATCTTCATTGTTTTACTTTTAAATAGAGCAATTGTCTGTATTTTAGTAGTTAAGTTAACCAATCTGGACTGGGCTTTGGGAGTTTTAGCCTTCCTGATTGTTGTTCATATATATAAATCAAGTTCATAGGTGAGATCTTCAGTTGAACACTTTGACTTTACAATATGACCACAGCACTTGTGTGCTATGATTACCGAAACGTTGGGTTATGATGCAGAGTTGCTCTGAGGAAAAGCCTTATCTATGGTGACTGTTGGGTGCCTTGTTCACAAGTAAGTCTCTGAATTGCTCTGCGGAGAGAGGCGCTTTATAAATCTCCAAATAGATAGATAGAAGTCACTTTCAAGTCATATACTTTTTCTGTTGCTGCAAAATGAAAGTTGCACACTTGTTGTTTGGTAGGTTTGTGAGTGACTCTAATTAGATTCTGGCTATATCTCATTTTTACTTCAGGTATTGTTCACTGTGGCAGATAAGTTGTGTTTCAAAGAATTCTGTCAAGGTTTAAACAGGCAGTCTGAGGGACAATGCTTTACTTCATAAAAGTAACCACAAATAGCTGAACATTCAAAATTACTGTTAGATGTCAACCCATGTTTGGAATCCAGTGATTGGACTTTTTCTTTAGGAGCCATCACATTTTGATACGTCTGAACTATTCAGACTATAAATAAAATATACCATATGCCTGCAATCATTAGTTTGTTGTAATGTCATATTGCTTTAAAATGGAATTTGTTTGGTAAATCTGACTGTCCATTGTCATTGAAATTACCTGTGAGAATTGTGTTTTTTTACTTATTCATGTTATTCCTATTCCGTCTCTTCAAGTCTGCTACTACTCAGAGGCGGTCCCGACTACAGCTGGAAGGTGTGTCAGAGTTTACACGCCAAAGCGCTTCGAGCAAGGAGTGAAGGACTTGCTCAAGGTTCCTAAGCAGTGGCTTAAGGGTTTAAATCGAACCAAAAACCCTTCGTACACAAGGCGGCGGCTATCCCACTACACCACCCACCACCACGCCCCACAATTATTATCATTTTGTTAATATTTTGGATGATTATTGCTTAGGCCTCATGTAACTAAGTAGTCTGACTACAGAAGAGGACTTTCCAGCTGGACAGTCAGGCCTCATATGTACAGACCTCTTTTTCTAGACCTCTCTCCTCTGGTAAATCTTGAATTCAGTGGCAAGGAGAGTCTGCACCATGTTAGGAATGCCTCTAACTGTCTGGATGCCATGTCTATCTGGATGCCATGGTTTTCTTTTCAAATGCCATGGTGCTTCTGGACACGAGGCAGTCATTTGTCATCAACAGTGAATCGCGTCACCAATTGTTGTTCATCCTCGCTTCAGTGTACTTTAGGAACTCTGAGTATGCTGTTAGCTGTCGACACTTATTTGAATTCCATCGATTGTGCTTCGCTTGGATGTTTGAGGGGAGATTGCCTCTGGTGACTCATCCCATTACCTGAGAATTGTTATCTTATTGATGAACTTTCTGCCCTGAATGATTTTTGACATTATGAGACCTGGAACACAGAGATTGCCTGCGATTAGTTTCTCTTGAAGCTGTGATGTATACATTTCTGAATATCTAGGCTTGTATGCATTCAGTGCTTTTATGGTGTTTTGAAAACATGCTATACTAAATGAATGTGTGGTGACATGCATATAGACATGCAACATCCACAGATACATTTCTGGAACTGTTACATTGTCTGTGGATTCCAAGTTTTTCTGGATATATGTATTTCGATTGGTCTTACCTAATTCCAACAGCTGTTTTTCAGTGGGCCTTCTATGACAGATGTAGTCTTAACTTTGAAATCGAATGGCCTGAAGATTTTCACGCTTCTTATTTTGTTCTGAGTTGCTGCTGATGGCAAACTGACGGACTTCCAGAAATATGTCCTTTGAAATGTCCAGTGTCCATATTGCATCCTCTGCAAATGTGTTGATTATTTCGTCGCTGTGGTGACCGTCAGATCAAATTCTTAAATTGATTTGAAATCCCAGTCAATTTATGCTGCTTTCTTTCTCAGATATTTACTAATCTTTTTATTTACTATATGCTATATGGAATCAGTGTCTTTTAATATAAACTAATTCTGCATTATACACATTTGTATGGCACACTTATGTGTGGTAATTAGATATAATTGATATCTAATTACTGTATTGCTGCATCAAGAAATGGCTTGAAAGTGTACTTATACAATACTACGACTATATATAATAATTTACGCGAGTAATTTTATAATGTGTGCTTGTCACTGATTGTTTAAGTTTTCTTTTGTATGTGAATTGTTTGTTTTACACAGTGTAATGCATGTGCACTTATCATATGTAAATAAATGCTACTTACTTACTTATATACTAAGTGGGATTTGGCGTATAGATGTTACTTTTATGTTTAATTGAAGGTTTGTGATTGGGCGTGAGAAGGATCCATCGAACAGCGAGGTAGCACGGCTGATTCAGCAGTCACTGGAGCAGGATAAGCTGAGAGCTGAGCTGGAGGAGATGCGACGGAGACAGATGATGTGGCAGGAACAGCAGCGACAGATGGATGAGGAAGAACACGATGTCGACTCCGACCAGGACTTGTTTCGAGCAGCACCAGTAAGCAGGAATGTAATTGATCTCAGATTGAATTGTCAATAACTTACGCTCATTGTAATTGATCTCAAATCGATTCATCAATCTTCTTTTCATTTTGAATCAGGACTCTAAATAAGCCACAAGGTACTTGTTAATGAAATGTTGCTGATATTCATATAAGCGTACAACATGCATGCATGACTGCATGAATGTTATGTGCATATTCATCTCATTGTGATTTATTGATCCCCAATTCAAGAATAACATATATTATCCTGGAATTTGCTAAGGCTGAGGTGCTATGGATATTTCCTTGGGTTGGAGTGACCTTCTAAGTAGACGGGGGACATATGGGTTCCGACATACCTCCGGGCTGTAGTTGGGACCACATGTGAGTAGATAATGTGGACTTGAAAAGGCTCTATAGAAATGTGTGAATAAAAAAATATTTGTATACAGAAATTGTTAGAAAGAATAGAAGTACTTAGTTATTTAGTTATGCGGGTTTTTTGTTGTGTTTTGCTGTTGATAGTCACCTGGCTTGCCTTCTACATTACCTCCGCCACGACCTGGGGAGGTTATCCGTAATAGCTCAGAAAATGATCTTGATGCAAAGCTTCTCTATGTTCAGCTTTTAGAGGTCAGGTTTGGCATTTGTTGACCCTTTATTTTATTTGAGAAGGAGTAGTTAAAATGGTTCAAATCTGGAAACAGTTTACACTGTACAGTTTAGCTGTCATAAAGACTGGGTGAGTTTACACCGTCTCCCAGATTTGACTACTCTCGGTGGTCGTTGCGGTCCTTTATTCCTGTAATGTCCTGGATTTTGTTTTCTTGTCATGTAAAATCGTATATTTTTGCAAGGACAAGTCACATTTCACACTCTTTTTATGTTGTAAATACATGATGTTTATTATTTATGGCATTTATAATATTTTGGCAACATATTTTTGTTTTCATGAAGGGAATGCCTTAGGTTCATTGTTAATGTTAATAGTAATAGTCATAAATAATAATAAGACAAGTTCTATGACGCCATAGCTCAGCCAAAGCCGGTGGAAATGGTGCTGTACACAAATTGAAAGTCAACGACTTGGCCATAATATTGTAAAGTGAAATTTCTTTACCTGCAACTTGAATGTCTTGAGCGATGGTGCTTGCTCCATGCGGTGGGTCCGCCGATAGAGAAGGAACGCTTCCCGAACCTCGATGAACAACTTCCAGAAGACTTCTTGACAATGATCTCAGTCGGCACCTGCCACTGTTGTCTGTTACCCGCGTGCAGGAGGATGAGGGATGAGATGTACTCTGGCATCTGGCCATTCAGTGCCTTGCATGTGATTAGGCAGAGTTCATACGTGATTCGCTGAGAAATACGCAGCCAGTGTAGATTGTCACCAACAGCTACTGCTGCTCCTGCCTTGCTACATATTGCCAAATAGGATAAATCTAATGCATTTAGAATAGGTGAAGAAGCACTGGAACAAAAAAGGAATTGATAAAATAGAGCTACTAAAGTGCAGAGAAAGCCGAGAAGTAATCTGAAGAAGCTAAGAAAGGAGTTGAACAGAGAATGTTGACAAGTGGAGGAAAGATGTTGAAATCTCCTTTTAAGAAACTGAACAGTGCTGCATTTTGAAGAAAAATAGCATGACATTTCATGAGTTTAGATAACAATGAAAAATGCACATAATTAAGCTGTGCTAATGTTATTTTATCTGTTTACCAATTTCATGATTGGCTGCACTTTGAGTAATTTTTTGTTAGATGACTGACCTTGGTTTGAAGAATTTTCTAAATTTCCCTGATAGACACTGTTGCAAACTACTGCCATTTTTCCGCCATATTTATTCTAATCGGATCCGATGAACTGTTTGTAGGCTCAACATAAGATTGCCTACTTAGAGGAAGATCTGGCCAAAGCAAACGAAAAGGTACATCAGTGAACGTGTTTCAAAATGCCTGTAAATTTTTTTGCTATTGTTACTTTCTTATGTTATTGTTTTTATTATGCCAGGCAAATAATGTAAATGAAATATTTCATGAGTTGTGATTGGTTCTTATTATCTAAATGAAAATCTTAATGATTTGGAAAGTTACTAATTGCCTAAATGAATATATTAGTGATTTATAAAATATTTGTTTTCTACTTCTTTAGGTGCTGGGCAGTGACGGCATATCCTCAAATGTTGGGACAAATCGATCGAATGAAGATCTATCGAAGCAGTTGAAAGAAATGGAAAATGCTTTGTTTGTGGCGAAGAAGGAGTGCCGACAGTATGAGGTCTGTCTCCAGCACCTAAGTGGCTGGTAGCCCTTCTCGTTCATAAGTTTATATTTATGACGTGGACCATGGATCTGTTACATGTTACATTTATCACTTGATACCCTGTTATTTGAATATCTTAGAAAGTTTGTGCATTTTCTATAAAAGCTCATTTTTAGAGGTCATGTGAGACAGAAGTGCAAAATCTCTGTAAAATCCATATAAGGTCGTAGTGACGGACACAGTTCACCCATACACAGATGGTCTGACAAGTATATGTCCTTAGAAGGTCGTGTGTGTGTGTAACACCGTAGGTGTGTGTTTGTGTGTGGCCATTATATATATAAGTAAGTAGTAAGCGAGTGCACTGTGGGGACATCAGATAAGATATAACAAAAATACAGATTACATATATGATTATACAGAATATACATAAAAAATAACTGTGATAAAGTTTTAAGTGTTTTAGTTATGGTAAATATTATGGATGTAGTTTAACTTGGCTTCTGAAATAAAACATTTTACGGTAGTTTTAAATACTTTGAAAGTAAAGATGGCCTTTGCTCTGTGCAATGAATTTACGGGGATTGTACTAGGTTCTATACCTCATGCACTCAGCTGAATGGTTCCAAGGATTATTTTTTAACTTATGAAGATGCAGTTGGATATTAAACAGATCTATGAATTAGTACTGTGCCTTAATATTAGTTGCTACTCTCGACTCTTTCAAAGAAATGCCTCAATATACCATCAAGAAAATATAGTTTTTAATCTATCACTAGATTGTTGATCTGTTAGTGGCTTTGCGTTATTTTAGGACCAGCTGAGTGACAGTCGCAAAAAGTTAATCGACTTGGAAATAGAGCTGAAGGCTAAATTGAATGAGCTGGAAGAGGAGTGCCACCGGACGAAAGATGAAGTTCTTACCTACAAGCAGAGGTAAGATTGAGTTGACTGTAATCTTGTCAATGTTATTCTTTTCACATTTATGAGTGTGTGCATTGTGCCATGCTTATAGATGCAGTCCAATTCAATATGAATTTGTGCATTGTGCCATAGACGTAGTCCAATTCAATATTCATGAGTTCGTGCATTGTGTCATCCTTATGGATGTAGTCAAATTCGATATTCAAGAATTCGTACCATCCTCATCCAATTCAATGAAAATGTATTTTATTTTCCTGCCCACTTTTAAGGAAATTATTTGTTGTCTTGAGTAAAATACACTTTTTAGGAAATTATTTGTTGTCTTGAGTAAAATGTAATTGGGATTTTGGGTATCAGTCCAATGGCAATTTTTAGCGCCCTGGAGAGGTGTTTGAGGCATGCTATATAAATAGCTAGATACTTAACATATATGCACATGTACCGATTCATAAATGTGACTCTAATGTTTGTATAGTTTTGCTTGTTTATTTCAACAGGGAAGAGAATCATCTGAGAGATCGAGAGGAACTGTTGAAACGCCATCAAGACAGTGAACAGCAGTTTGTGGAGATGGTCAAATCCCTTCAGCAGAGGGTTTGTCTCTTCTATTTCTGTTTTCATAACAGATGTCCTTAAAATATTTGTCACTGAAGATCTAGGTGATAATGATAGTGAATAAGTTAATATTTAGTTACTTATTTTACAATAGTAATAGTGGATAAGTTAATGGTTAATTATTATATGAGTTGATATAGCATTAGTTAGTATGCCTTCAGTACAACCTAATTCATGCGTTCATTCATTTTATTATTGAATTTACACATCATCCGTACTCAGTGGCACTCTTAGGATAATTAAATTGAAGAAGTGGATCCTTATTTGGGTAGGTCTGCCATTTTTAATTGTTAATGTCTTATGGCTTTTTCGAATGTACCTGGAAGAAGTAATGTGCATATTTTATTCAACTTTCGTAAAGTAAATACTAACAATGTAAACCAACCCAGCAATCTGTAAGCACTCTTATTGAACTAGATTTCTAATCGCAGTGTTCTGTACCAGTGGTTAAAGGTTACGTTCACTTTTACTATGTATCCTATGCAGGCCCGCCGAGAGGGGGGGCAGGGGGGGCAAATGCATAGGGGCCCGGCGCTGTCTAGGGGG
>JAQFXW010000723.1:0-17248 GCA_034693945.1 Dendrobaena attemsi
TCCATCCATCCATCCATCCATCCATCCATCCATCCATCCATCCATCCATCTACCCGTCCTATTCGTCTGCATTTCGAGTAGGTCGCAGCCGGTGTCGCTCGTTGCGTCGTCGTCGTTCATCATCTCCCGTGAGCCTTGACCGCTTCGTCGGCGCCTCTCTAGTCCCCTGTGGCGGCGGTGGAGACGGTCGTGGTGGCGGCGACCGTCATCGGCGCCTCACACTTCCCTCCTCTGATGGGGGATGGGGGGGGGGCTCACAGCAGACCATCGTATCTTACAATCGTTGGCCGATCGTAATGTTTATCCAAGGTGATCTTAAAAGCCAAGTCGCTGCCCGTAAATCATAGGGTTCTGTTGCGCATACGGTCTGGACGGTGGACCCGTCTTAAGACGATTCTACACCTTGCCCAGTTCAGTTTATATGGGGGGGGGGGGTTTGTCTTAGTTTATATGAGGGGGAGGCTGGTCTTGAGAAGCGAACATGCGCTCTATATTTATACATAACATATGATTATGAACATGTAATGTGTCCAAGTTATCATGATGCTTAATAAACTGTCCTCGAATTCGAGTCTTTGTGAATAAGCCAGATATTGTATGAAGTGTTCGTTACTACAGAAGAATCTGCGCATTGTCTGGCTAAAAGCCAACGGATTTTCCACAAGGAAGGAGGCGCAACTCTTCCAACGGCGCTACATAATTATATACATAAGGCCTGTTCTGTTTTCAGTATGCATTTCCTCAGTGGTCTGTATAGTCAATATACGATCTGTCACTTAAAGTGCCTCGTGGACATGCTAGGCATAGAGAATAGGTGATCCCCAGGAGAGGTCTTCCTGTTCAGCGTCTTACAGCCGCTGAGTGACTGAGGTTTCAGACCAGAGTGTAATTGCCATTTTGGAATGGACCGTCGTTCAATTTTTAGTATATTTGGTCGTTCTAAGGCATCTAAGCAATCAATGAGACGCGGGGATACGCGTACAATATACCTTGCACAATATCCAGTCAACATGTTTGTTTTCAGATTGATGCCAGTCAGACCTTCAGGAAGTAGATTAACTGACTGAGATAGAAGTAACTCAAGTGTAACAAACGGACTCGATGACTAACACACGGGAGCGGAACGAGCGCATACACACATGCATGCAGACACCATTGTGGCGCATTGAAAGTTCGAGCAACTTATATTACATTGCATCACAAATCTGAGTTCATTTATGGTAATTTTCATATTGCGATGTTTTTAATGACCGACTCTTGGATTGATTTGCTTACTGACCGACTGACCTGATGATTGATTGAATGGTAAATTTGATGGACAAACGACTGAACGAAATGATGCTTTGTTCTCTCTCTCTCTCGCTCTCTGTCTGTCTCTGTCTGTCTGTCTGTCTGACTCTCTCTGTGTGTCTCTCTCTGTCTCTGTCTGTCGGTCTGTGTTAGTAATCGAGTCCGTTTGTTAGACATTGAGTTACTTCTGTCTAAGTCAATTAATCTACTTCCTGAAGGTTTGACTGGTAGGTCTCTCTCTCTCTCTCCCTGCCTCTGTCTGTCTGTCTGTCTGTTTGTCTGTCTCTCCTCTGTGTGACTCTGTGTTAAGGCAAAGCGTGCAGACTGGCTGTTTGCCATTAATTCCTCAGATAGCTCTGTTATTGTTAGGTCGTAACCTCCATCGCAAGATCAAATTGGCAAAAAACATTTATTTTTAAATGCTGATCGATAGGTTACTGCACTCCAGCAGGTTTCAAATGAGTCCATAATAGGCGTCGAAGCTTAGGCGCTCCACTCAATCTTTGACCATCCCTTGTGCGCAGATTAAACCTTAACAGTCCCGTTCCAAAGTGTCAGAGGTCCAACTTTGACCTAACTTAGAATGAAGTCGAAGGTGAAAATTATGAAAAAGAGACAACATGAAATGGAATACTGGCGTATATTGCTGCTGCTCCTGTGTACAGGGTGGGTCAAGAAAAGGAACCCCCTGCGTTTGTGCAAATATTTCCTATAAAAGTAGGAATTTTAAATAAAATTTGACAGATTGAAAGTCAGTTTCAATTTACGTAATCTCCAATTTCCCCCAAAATATTACAAGCAGACCAAAAGTTATGCAACGCATAGTGAGCCCAACCCCTGTTTTTCATGTCTCAAAAACGTTTAACAGTTTTTTGCTGATATTTCCGTCAACAGTTTAAATCTGTTGATGAAATTTTACAGGCTTAAAGCCAGTTCATATTTACATATGACGACAAAATGTTACCAAAATGTTTCAAACTCAGCAAATGTACAGCACATTTTTATGTAACGCCTGTTGCATTATACTTTTGTGATTCATCAGAATTCAGGAGGTGTTCTTGCTTAAGGTGCTGTAGCTTTTGCTGAATTTGAAATGTTTGGAATAAATTTGGTCGTGATATGTAAATATGAATTAGCTATAAACCTGTACAATTTCATTAAATAATTTAAACCTTTGGCGGAAATATTAGCAAATAACTGTTAAGCATTATTTGAACCATCAAAAACAGTGCGTTACGTCACTAATGGTTGAATAACTGTTGTCTGTTTTATAATATTTTTTTTTAAATTTGGCAGCTACATGTAAATATAAATTGCCTTTCAGCCTGTACAATTTCATATGAAACTTCCTACTTTTGACAAAATTATTAGCAAACAATATATGAGAGTTCCTTTTTTGGCCCACCCTGTATAATAGTATACAGGCCTACAGGGTGAGAGAGCATAAATGAACCGACTTTTGAATGCAACGTAACTCCGCCAATTTGTAACATTTTATTTATACTTAATGCGTCAAGTTAAAGCGATTTCACTCAGTATAGAGTGTTAAGATTCAAACACAATAATTTCTGTTGTTATTGTATCTTTAGCCCATATGATGTTCATTGTAACATAAAAAAATATATATTCTCATCGCTAAACCAAATACTTTCAATTTTATCACCAGCATAATAATAATAATAATAATAACGACCATTTCTTTGGCGCCGTAACACAGCCATGCCATTACAAGGGCGCCTAGAACCCGAGAACGACGAATAACCAGCAGAGCAACACAAAATCCGCTGATATAACAGTATGTTACAGTGCTTCTGAAAATGTCTTTTTCGCGCTGAGTTTCCCCGGAAGATTTGCTTCTTCTATCCGGGTCATTGTCTTGTCTACAAATCAGCACTCGAGCAATTAGCCTGTGTAAGTGTGCATGCGCCGTGCGTAGGCCAACCGATTCGCGGGGTTTAGACCAACAACTCTAAGTTCTTGTTTTATCACTTTTCTGTATCAGACGATTCAACGTATTTTTTTTATTCCATCCTCTTTAAAGAAACTCTGTCATAATTTGAAACGATTTCAATCCCTAATTCGAATCATAAGTTACTCGGTCATGCACTAATGACAACAAAACAGGGTAGCAGTGGTACACCTAGCTACATGTAGGTCTTTTTAAACATTTTAGTAAAAACTAAATTAGCACCAGTTCGAATTTTTCATAGCTAGGGCCTACAACTAGAGTTTAATATCTATAAATTGATGTATTAAGTAAACTAAATGTTACAAATTATTGGAGTTGTATTAGGCATACAAAGTCGGTCCATTTCTGCAGGCCCACCCTTCATGTACGCTGCAACCAACGACCAGAATAAACCGGTTCATAAGCACCCGAGTGTTTATCGTTAACCTACCGGTTCAATGCGCTGTTATTGAAGCAGCCGAATATCATAACATTCATTCTTACATTGCAATAATACCTGCCATTCCACCACACGGCTCCTATCTACATGTATAGTCGTCGCTGAATTACTATCAGAAGCATTAAATCACATTGAAAGACTAGGAAAGATCCTTTTGATGAGTCAAATTTTGTATCGCACTGTTTGAGGAGATTCGATACTCAGAGAGGAGGAGGCGGAGGAGGAAGAGGAGGAGGAAGAAGAAGAAGAAAAAAAAAAGAGGAGAATCACAATTATAACGATATCATAATTCATTTTGCAATCACATCTGTTGTAAGTGTACTACTGTACTTGTAAGACTCAGGAATGTGTAACTTTCCACTCTCAGCTTAAAACTGCTCTATTTTGCTTGCGCTGATGTTCGGAAGTCCTCTGAGTAGCCTCTTTGAAGAGATGCAGTATACAGCTCTTCCGAACACAATGACGCTTTGTCTATAGAAGAGGTTATGGCTCTTCTGTTTCTTGTTTCAACCCCACTGTGTACATTATATCATAATTTGATCACATCGCAGCATAATTAAGAGACTGCATTTGGCCATTAGATCACAACAAGATGGCTGCGCTGTGGGATCGCACAGCTGAAGTGCAAGCAAGACAACACAGCAACAGAGCAACCTGCAGTTCCTGACAACGTGTACAGCGATATTTGTGGACTCGTGTGACCGTCCATGTACATCCGTGTGCGTTGCTGTGAATGTACGTGTGGCATTGTGTGCTAGTGTCCGTTCCTCGACCGTTAATTACAGCTTGAGTCCATATCAAAGGGACTCATGCATAGGACATATGCGGAGACGACAGAGAGCACGCTGTGCAGACCGTTCCGAAACGATAAAATCGCACGAGGAATGGTAAGAATGATAATTAGTATTCCCCAATCAGAATATTATTATTATCTGTCTTGAAACGTGTGTATAATATATAGACATAGGCCTATATAGCTGAAGAAATCTCGGCTGAATTTTGACCGCAAAAGTTCACTCATTAAACCTCAGGAAGCGATCAAGCTGAGTGCCTTAGAACTCTCCGGAACGAAGACAGTGACAGTTTGTCTTATTGCGAATTAAGAAGTTCTAGCTTGTCTTATCGTAATTTATACAGCGTTGTTGCGCATTTGGCCAATTTCTAACAATTTTAGCAGTCGAACAGTAACATTATAGGCTGCATATTAAAATATATAGGCAAATACACAAACACTTCAGCAACAGATGATTACTCAATCTTTACCCAGACAGGTACATGTAAGTCGATAGATTGCTATAGAACCTAAAATGTTCAACCTTCACCAGATAAAATGTGATAGTCCATGTACATCCGTTAATTACTAAAACATGATTGATGATGAGTAGCATTCTTGAAGAGGCGCTATATTAAATGTTCTTAATGAATGAATAAAGACGACCGGTTTTATTTAACAAATTTGATGGTGCACGATTGCCCTCAGGGTTTGCTTATTGCAATAATTGTTTTATCATTGCATATAGCAGCTGTTAGAGCTACTGATGTCAACTCCTACAATACGAGGCTTTCAAAGTCCTGCCACTCAATTCTCGCTAGATCGGACATTTCAACTACAGATACAATGCCTGAGGAATTGGAACTTTCTTCCAAACAGTTTTCCACAGGTTTAACATCTTTATCTCTGTAAAATATTGCTACGTATATTCAGACAGCGGGTGGGTCAATTGATTTAACTAAATTGGTCGACTCCCTGATTCTTCAATCTAATGTTACCAGCTTGATAAATTACTATATTCTTAAACCAAGTCTACTTCAATATTCGATACATCGCTTAGATTTAGCTATATAGTCAATAATCATAATGATGTTGTCCTTCCTTCTCAACCTAACCAATTGAATGGCAGGTCTAGGCTATAGGGGGCCTACTTGTCTAGGCTATACTTGTTAATTAACGCAATTTCCTCCATTCCGGGTCTCCCCCATTGACACCGGCTGCTTGCAGTATAGCTTACGCGTTCTTAATATATTGGACACGATTGCAATAAAGATCTCTACGTGACTCTATTCTAAACAGTACATTCGATTCAGACCCTAACCACTGCGTATAGGGAACTTGATCAAGTCTTCACTCACAATAATTATTGCTCAATGCGCTTCGGCGTGTGAACTCCGACACACCGCATGGCTGTAGTCGGGATCACCTATGAGTAGTAGTGGATTTGAAGAGTCGGTATATAAATGTGTGAATAAATGAATAAAATGAATGAGTAGTTAGGTTTATCGTCGTAGAGGAATCTGACTCAGCCCGGTGAGATTGTTTAATGCTGAATGGCGCGCTGTATACACGCGTCGTCCGCCCATGGAATCATTTGCCTTAGGCTACAGAAGTGTCGCTTTCGTCGCTCTAGTCTCGCGGACTCCCTAGCAACGACATTTGAAGGAGAAACAACCCACACATCACAGTCGACAACAGGTGTTGTAATAAATAATTAAGGAAAGAAAGACTCAACTTCGCTGAACCACAATCCGGTCTCTTAATAACTTCTCTGCGATGACTCAGCAGCGAATATGGACTGCGCTGTATACGTCTGTATGCATGTAATTGCAAGTGTCTCTGTCTGGACTTGCCATGAAGCGCATTTCATAAGAGCCCATAAGCGCAATGGACATGGATGTCTAACCAATTACCCCACAGAGCAATTGCGAGTGAATGACTTGCTCGAGGTATATTCGAACCAGCTACATGTACCTTCCGGTTACAAAGTTCCGAGTATACATGGGGCACGGTGGTGTAGTGGTGTAGGTCGGCGCTTTGCATTCGAAAAATCGAGAGTTCGAATCTGCCTCAAGCCTCTGAGTAAGAGCCTTGGACACATCCTTCGCTCACAGCTGCTTTGAGGAGCGAATTAGCATAATGAATGAAACACTTGTATACAAAGAACATAAGATCTAAGATCAGTCGGGAGTGACTCTGAGGGTCGAAATTGACAGGGCGCATTTGTTGGGGCGCATTTGTCCCAAGTGCATTTGACAGGCCACCGCCTCTAAGTAGTATTGGACTTGAAGGGGCGCTATAGAAATCTTCGAAATAAATAAATAAATACCACTACACCATCAATCCCCTACAATCTGAGAAGAACTGTAATTACAGGGGAGAACGGCAAATTTTGTGCCGGGAAATGTAGCTGATAGTAAAAGGTGAAGTCGAGAGACGACGTTATCCCCGCAATGTAAGAGCGACCAGTGTCCTAACTGGTGCATAAATGATGAGCGACGGGCGTCGACAAGGTTCGTAACGACATTCATCGTACCACCGATGACGCATACTGCAGGCCTTAAAATAAACCAAGAATCTATGTGTGAGGATTTGACGTGTGTACGTCTTGTGTGCAGTGTGTACGCATTTCAGTCAGTGATAGCGACCAGCTGGAGCAAGTTCTTCACTCGCAATTGCTCCGGGGGGAGAGGGGCTTAGTTCACTGGACAAGACACTGGTACCCAGAATAGGCCTAAAAGATCTGAGATCGAGTTAAAGGACTGTTAGTCATACTGGTGGCGTAGTTAGATGAGTCGCTTTGGCATGTTATTCCCGACTCAGCTTCAGCTCTGTGGTCGGGAACGCCCCTGAGCAGTAACGCACTTGGATTTACTATAAAAAGAGCGACCTCGAAAGGACAACAATCAAAAAGGCGACAACAAAAGAGCTACAATCAAAAGGGCGACATCAATACGGCGACTATCAAAAGCGCGAGTGTTTATGATAGCGAGGATCAAAAAGGCGACCTTTTGATGGTCGAAGAGGCGACCATCAAAAGGACGAATTCATAAGGCAATATATAAAGGCTATGTGAAATGTGATTAGACATCATTCCAAGAAAATAGCTGTAATTTCTCTTGTCATACTATAATGTAATTAGAGACTTTATATATTAAAGGACGTGTAGTGTGGTGTAGACATGTGTCAATTTGTAAAAGTGGAATCTAAAAAGAATATTGGAAATAATTGCTAATAATACTTTTGTTTTCAATAAATTGTTTTTTGGAAAAGCTCAGACTATTAATGATATCTGAAGATGTAACGTCCCGATTGATATACTAGGATCGATCCCTCCCAGATAATATCCCAGATAATATCCCAGATAATCTCTGTGTTGTATCTGGTGCCCTGCTTTAATATGTAGGCAACCGGTTCGTTTGAAACTAAGCACATATACTTTTGATGTAAAAGGTTCAAGGCCGTATTTAGGAGGTTTCATAGGTTCAACCCGAAATAAAGTTTTTTTTACTATTTTTAAAGACAAATTGTATGTTTCGATGAACATTTGGAAATTTTCGACCACATTTAGTGGAAATCCTCTCGAAAAGCTTTCATAGCTGCGTCTCTGGTATAAGCTTGCTTTTGGTTTTGGACAATTGCGATGTAAAATACTGCTATAGGAATATACATAGGCCTATAGTGCGCTAGATAATCAACTGCATGTGGGAAGGCATGAAAGAATTGGGTACTACATGTTACACAACTTTTCCTATGTATATGAGCTGATATCCTTTTGATGTACCTTCGGTTTTGAACAAGTGCGATTTCTCGCCCTTCTGATTGTCGCCCTTGCGGTTGCGCGCCCTTTTATCCGCGTCTTTATAAATACTTGCCATTTTAATTGTCGTTCATTCGATGTCAGTTTTTTGCCGCCCTTGAGTTTCCCTAATTCATTTAACCTTAGTATGCGATTGGAAATTAACAATTAGGAGATTCTCAAAAGATTTCAACTTTAAAAAGCCGGTTAACTTCGCAGCGACTGTTAATATAATATAAACACTGGCAATATACTTTTTTTAGGTTCAGAACACTATTACGAACAAATTAAATGTATTTGCCAAGATTCTACCCAAAATTATGACAAACTCCAAATTCCTTACATTTGCCAACGAACTATAATTGACTATAATACGCTTCGCATCATCGTAACTGCAGGATTGAAGTCTATTATGCTATTTATAATTTCACTATGTGAGATATTGATTGAAAACGTGCACCCTGCCATGAGTCACTTGCTCTATATTTCTTTTGTTATATATATAATTATGTATCTCATCATCTCATATAGGCCTAGCCGAACGGATTTCTCTCGTACTGGCACTATTATAGAAGTCCGCTGCAACTTGTGCATATCACTGTGGTTCATGGACTGCTGTCGTCGACCGGTGCGAGATGTGTCGGTGCTCTGAACCTGCAGAGCGTCGTCCAGCCGACACCGTCACCGGCTAAGTGCAGAGCAACAACGCTGCGCCCAACGTCTGGACAGATTGCGGATTTGCTATACACATTGTTTCGTAGAGCAATGTTGTAACGGCGACAACACGCAGGACAACGCCTGCCTAGAATTGAAGCAACTGATTCGATTCTGTCCGAATTCAGAGAATCGCCGTCTAGGGAACGGCTAGCGAAGGTCCGGTCATTGTTAGGCGAAGCTCATTGTTTGAATAGAGATGAAACGTTATCGAATTGTCGTCTATGTCAACGAGATAATATTACTCGATTTTAGGATGAACACACGACCGGAGTTTTCTTTCTAATCAATATGGGCATCGATACAGGCTTTTGGAATATACATGTATGAGCCTCTTGAAGATAACTGGAAATGGAGCTATGGAGAAATGGATCAATTTCGGATTTCGAATAATTATTAGAATGACGACGGTTTACAATTGCCCGTCAATATAGTTGAGGCTTGACGTAGACAGATTCTCAGCTAATTGAATTTCATAGTTTCGAATAACTAATCAAAACTCGTGAAGAAGTCGAAATCTTTCTCATAATACGAAAGAATTTGAAGCAGCTGAGAAGCTGTAACTGTCGGATTCTTTGTTGTAAGTATCAACAGCTGTTTGCAAGAAAAGCATCGAAAACAATTATCTTGGTTGCATTAAATTCGAAATACAAGCAGATAGATACTGTGCTAGAAATGCTGATTGTAACTTTCATTATCTTAACGCACTTTTACCCTTTGGTTTGGGTAATTATACGGCCAGATTGAGAGCGGATGAACTAATTATCTTGGATAAGTAATATGAGACGATGAGAAAGATTAATTGAAACTCTTTATTGAATACCATCCAACAGACAAATAAAAAATAAGACGGTTCCCGCCTATAATAGATGTTCATGGTTTCATTTAATAGCAGGTCTAATGTAAGGTCTAATGGCTAACTTTCTAAACTTTGAACTATTCATTTTGGTGTTTCTCAGGGTTCCAGTCTTGGTCCCCTACTTTTCCTACTATATCAACGATCTTCCCTACTCAACACCCTTTGCTACACTTCATTCTCTGCTGATGACACCAATTTAGTTTACTCTCACCTGATGAGCTTGGTGAACTCAGAGCTCCCTTCTTTCTGTTTCCGATTGGTTCAGAACAAATAGATTATCTTTTAATTTGAGTAAAACTAATTTCATTATCTTTTTGCTCCAGTAGAAAATCTATGCATCTGCGAGACTAGATATTATCTCTATTGATGATTAACCTATTCTGCAAGTGAACTCAACTAAATTTCTTGGCGTCTACAATCTACATATTGGTGAACGTTTAACATGAAAAGGTTATTCAGCCTAGGCCTATATCTCCAATAAATGTGCTAAAATGTGGAATATCTTACTTGCTTCCCCGAAATATCGTATCCAACTTATACTATTCCTTCATCCACCCGGAATTGGTCTATTTCAATATTGCTTGGGCTTCTATTTGTCAGACCAGATTAAAGAGGTTGAATGTACTGCAGAAGAGGGCTATTCGTGTTATTGTAGAGGTCACCTACAATCCCCATACAGTATGGGAATTATTGGCTAGCATGGGCCATACTAGCCAACTTTCTCAAGACCTTTGTATCTGAAAAATTGATCAGATCAATAAGTTTCAGATATTCGAATTCATGCTTCACTTTGTTTTAATAAATCGCAAATGTTCTAAATAAAATGTATGCCTACTGACCCCTCTACTTGGAGCACTCTGCCTCATAGTATTCGTAAACTGATGAATCTATGCTTGTTTAAGAGAATGCTGTATGCATACCTATTGGAATCGTTGACTGTTTAATTTTTATTTATTTTAAAGTGTTTTATATTTGTTGTACATTTGTCTTCCTATTATTTTTGTTGCAGTGTTTCCTATCATTGATAGGAAATGGTTAAGCAGTCTTATGTTGATGCTAGTTGAAACTTTTCTTTCAGTTTGCGTGAGGCTTCTATTTTCGACAACTTTTTTGGTTTGGACCGTTGTATTTTGAACCCAATGACGCCTCCCCGTCTAATGTCAATTATGTGAATTGTTCACCTATTCGGCCCCACTAAGCTGGACCGAAGTCCGTTCTGGGTTTCCTGCTGTTGACGAATAATCACTATTGTTGTCAATTATTTGATGCTGAACGACTTCAATAAAGAGAGTTGAAATGAATCGAATTGAATGGTGTTGGTGTCAAAAGGCAGATCCAAAAGTTCACAGTTTTGCTACAGCATGGATTGACCTCTTGCATGAACAATCTTCAAAGGAATGATATCGACGTCTTTCTCGTCGCAGCTCAAATTGACTGTCTTAATTGAAAGAACAAGTCTAGGACATTACCTTCGGACATTACCCGCTTCCACTAGTTTATCCCTTAAATTAGTTCTATAGAATATCACCTTTGTCATTACCCCCCGCTGATTTCAAACTAGGAAGACAATTCTTTCACTGTTTCGAAAAGAAAGAAACGTTTCATTAAGCCTAATTGTAAAAAATATGAAACATCACAAGTTCTAATACTGTCAGATATATTCATCAGTGAATTGGCTTACTCAATTTTAAAATTATTCGCCGTCTTTAAAATTCAGTATTAGGTAGGCCTACTGTATTTCTTCCATGCTGGTTCAAAACCTGATGCGGACCCAAGTCGCTGAGAATTGACGATTTTTTAGAAGAGCAGAACGTTAACAGAAGAATTATAGACGGAGGAGTTTTGGTGTGAAGCAAGCTTCTGCGGATAACAGATTAGATTCTACAGGGTGAACCAAAAACGTAACCCCTACTTATTTTTTATAATATTATAGTCAAAAGTAGGAATGTTTAAATTAGATTTAACAGACTGAAAGGCAATTCATATTTACACGTAACTGCCAAATGTCAACACAGACCAGACCAGTAAAACACAATATTTTAAACAGACCAAAAGTTATTCAACTTTTAGTGACGTCACCCACTGTTTTTTGATGGTTTAAAATCGTTTAACAGTGTTTTGCTAATATTTACGCCGAATTAAATATTTCTGAATGAACTTCCACAAGCATAAAGGTAATTCACATTTACATATAGGCCTAGGGGCCAATTTTTATTGAAATATCTCAAGCACAACAAAAGTTGCAGTACTTTTTTGGGCAAAATCTGTTGCGTTACAGGTTTCTAAATCATCAGAATACAGTAGGTGAACTTATTAAAAGTGCTGCAACTTTTGTGGCATTTGAAATATTTCAACAAAATTTTGTTGCTAGCTATACGTAAATATGAATTACCTTCAAACACGTAAAAGTTCATTTGAAATAATTTACTTTGACAGAAATATTAGCAAAAATCTGTTTAACATTATTTGTACCATCAAAAACAGTGGGTGACGTCATTAAAAGTTGAATAACGTTTGCTATGTTCGAAATATTTCGATGCAGTTTGCCAGTTATATGTAAATATGAACTACCTTTCAGCCTGTAAAATTGTATTTAATAATTCTCACTTTTAACGAAAATATTAGGAAAGAACGTAGGGAGGTTACCATTTTTTTTATTAATTTGAACACGGTTGTGTACACTAAAAAATTTGCGACAGAAGAGAAGCAATGCTACCGTGCTAGGCTATTTCTTCTATAAATTTTGAGACATACGATACAGATGATATGGATGACATTATATAGAGAGTCATGAAAGTTCGTTCACAGTTTTCAAACTTAAATATCTCGGTAATGTATGATTCAGATTTAGAAAATATTTTACCAGCGTATACAGGACACACATATGTATATGGCAATGTATGAGTATTTTTATACCGCTTCTTTCAGTCCACTACTATTCAGATTTGGTCCCGGCTAGCCTAGAGGTGTGTCGGAGTTAACACGCCGAAGCGCTTTGAGCAATTGTGAGTGAAGAACTTGCTCAAGGTCCCTACGCATGCAGCGGTTTTGGTGGAAGTCTATCTCGCGACCCTTCGGACGCAACTCGGCGATTATCGCATTGCTCCACCACTCCTCGACTACTATATGGAGTTCTGTTAATTAAACTCTCAGCAATTGAATTCATGACCGCCTTCCTGTGATCCATCGTGACTGTGGGCTTTTGACAGGATGAGGTCGACGTCAGCAAATTATTTAGCGATGTGATGGTTCGCATAATTCTATAATTTCTCGGCGGATAGTCGATTATCAACGTAGACTTCCTGTTCATGTTTCATGTTGTCTTCTCGCTAGATGTAGGTTTATTTATGTTTGTCACAATGAATCAGAGATTCTTTAAAAAGAAGAACAACTCCAAATTGTTAGCTTTAAAGTTATTTGTCGAAGCTATTGTAGTGCACTTAGGCATAGTTCAAGACACATAATTGGCTATTTATCTAGAGCCTGTATCTTTATATTGAAATGAATGGCATAAACAGTGTTTACCACCATGTAGTAAACCTGTGCAACATCATCCAATTAACGCTTGCAATATGGCAAAACATTATAATACTTCAGACATATTTGGTAGAATATCCAGCAGAATGAGACCTGACGCTATCTGATTTCCCAAATCAAATGAGATCTTTATGGAGAATAAGTTTCGTCGATTGCTGACTGATGAGGTTAATGGGGTTTGTTATCTGCAGAAGCTTGAGTCACATCGAAACTCCTCTGTCGTTAGTTCTACTGGTGACTTTCTGCGCTTTATCGTATACCGGTCATTTAGATGTAGTTCATGTTGCCCATAGGTCTGTTGTGCGAGGCGTAAGCGATTTCTGAGTTATTTATTTTCTAATTTCTTCTCGAGTATTCTCTTGAATTATAATTGAATCTGACCTAACGCAAGCATTACTAGTTCTGTACTTCTGGTTTAAAAGTTAACTTACAGTAGTTAAGCTGCCGTTGTCTGAGCTTTATTAATATCTATAGGCTAAGTCTACTCAGCAAGGCATATTGAACTTGGAGTCTTGGGCTAAAGGTTATTGTCAATTTCTGAAGATGTTTTAACTGCGCCGACATGACTTGAGGTTGTTGGACGAATGACATTTACAGTGACTAGCACTGTGGTCTTAAATACCTCTATCTGAATTGCATAACCGGATGCTTTAGTTTGTAAAAGATGAGATAGATTGATGATGCCGTGTTTGTGATTAAGTCGTTACGCTTTCCTGATTGACGGAACCTCTGCCCGTTGCAAGTGCCTGCGAGACCCTTACACCCAGGTTTCGTTCAGTGTGCAATCTTCTTCGCTCTGCTGCTCATAGTTCCTTCTCTTCTTCCCGTCTACGCAGCACTGTTGTTAATCCTACGACGTAGAAAAGGCCCCTATGGGAGATTCGATTCCTCCCTCACGTTCTCCTTTTCGCGTTCTATTGGGTCTTAAGACTGCTTTCTTTCATTCGACCTAACTTGAGAGCGCCTTTGGGATGCTGCATCAATTACGATTGATTGGTATATAAAAACTATAATGACGCATCGAAGAGCCAATCTACTCTCAGAACCAGAGTGTGTGAATGAGCACAGCATAACTTATCCTATCTATATTGAATTACCTTTGTAGTTATGGGCTTATGCCATATGGCATTAAAATTAATGAAAGTAACAACATTTGGAATGGTTGCATATGAAGTTTTAATGGTTTAATATCAGTACACTGCCTAGTGGGGGCCTCGGTTCAATCAAGTATTCAAAGAACAATAAGTTTCGACCGACCGGATCAACCAGTGCAGTTGTAATTGCAAGAGTCACCGACCATCTGACTGTCCCTGAAGATAAGCTCTATGCATTAATTCTCTATCCTACAGGACTTTATAATAATAGCTTTTCATTCTGTGAGATATTACCACATGTACCTGACTGAACAACAAGCGGAGATGTAAATACCCTACTGAAGATATTATTGGATTATGACCAATTTGATGAGTGGAGAACATGGAATAAGATAAAATTAATCGACCGGGTTATCATTCGAACTCAAAATCATTACCAGAATAGAGGTTGAGTCCAAAATGCCTGTTGACTTCATAGCAACTATCTCAAAACCAAAGTATTACGATCCACTTTGGTAATAGGAGTCTCAAATACGCTGATGACAGTAATCTAATCATAGTTTTTAATTAGTGGTAGCTAATTATCAAATGATGCATTGTCAGATCATGCAGCCGAAATGGAACACGTGACAAAATTGGTGAGGCATGTGATCCAAATGATAAAACACTGATGGTATATGATGAATGAGTTGCGAAGAGAGTGGAGGAAGATTGTTTTCCATCACGTCATCTAAGGAGTAATAAAAGTTTTAAAAGTAGGCGCTTTAGGAGTTACGTTTGCCGAAACCATCAACTTTGAATGGCTATTAAAATCTGGATACTAGAGTGGATAGACAGAAAAGCCAACAGACTTAAACTATAATTATTATGCATTAAGCATTCTCCTGCTGCCGGTCCTTCTGGTCCAATCTTTGTGTCGCGATACTCGCATATCATAAAGGTGGACCGTCTGCCTATAAAGCTACCTCTGTATGGTAGGGATTTGTTGGGAAACCGCCTGCAGGAAAGAGAGAGAGAGAGAGAGAGAGAGAGAGAGAGAGAGAGAGAGAGAGAGTCAAGCACCAATCCGTATTGGCAGAGTGATCCCCCTGAGGTTCCTTCTCTGCCGTCAAAATTCCGTATTTTAATGCTCTGACGTCCAGCCGATATCTATCTCTTGCCAAACTTAAAGGGTCATGTTTGAGTACAAGTATATACAATTTTCACACCAAAAAGAGAATAATATTTAAGTCTTGTTCATTGCCTGAATTAATGGCACTCGAATGAGTATGATCGCTTCATACGCATGGACGGTTACAATTTTGAGAGATAAGTGATGGGTAGGTCTACCTTCTTTGAAATTGTTTATATAAATTATCTGATATTATCGTAATACTATTACTACTGCTTAATATGTTTGTACACCAGAGTGCGGTTTCTACAGTTAGCTTATTGAAGAATCTGCATGCTAAATTACTCTTACTTAAATATATAGATATCTGCTGATGACTGCAATAGTCCGGCCATAATCCGGATTGCACAAATTAAGGCAGTCAACAGCAGGTATATATAATATATATTATATAGAGATTACAGAATCAGTATATATATATATATTATACGGTAGAAAGCTATCGATCCTCCATTACTTAAACTCAACTGCATTCACGTCGGTTCACACTTCAAGAGAAACTTTCAATAGCTAACCACAAGATTTCATTCTCCCAAAACACGGATCCTGTCATCTTTCTAAGAGATATGTGCTTAGCACGAACAGGTACGGAAGCAGGTAACTTGATTGCCTTGGATTCAGATTCTGCTTTAGTGCTAGATAAGTTATTTCGAGACGCTGGCAGCTGCTGCTCAAAGGATGCAGGGCACCTTGTTACATTGAGGCTCGTGACGACTAGCATCAGGCCCGGAGATTATTCTGCACCCATAGATCTCAAAGAATAGGCCATTATGTCTCAAGTCAGAAACCTCATGGGACGTGAACACGTTAACTCGCCGTCATGTCTTCTAGAAGGCCACTGCAACCGGTGTCCAGTTATAGCAGACACGAACAGTGACTTGATTAGGATTATGCGCAATGATATCTGGCCAATTATACTGCTTTATCGAATTGGAAAGAGTCTTGATCTATAGGACATCAAACTCCCTTCACATTGACCAGAAATTAAACATCAATGAAACGTTGATACGAAATAAGGCAGAAGTTGTAAGAATCTATTCGTGCATATTTGTAAACGGATGGCATTGCTGTGGCGTCTTTGAGAAATTGTCTCAAATACTGCCTCCAGAAATAGAGCGGTCCTGATTTTTCGAAGATTCATAAAATTAATGGGAAGACCCCAACGGCGTTTATGATGACAACCATTACGCCACTCAAAATGTGAAAATGTGTCAAAAGACACAGAAGCAAAAGCAAACAATATTCTTTCTTGTACTTCTTCAATCTTATTATTTACTATTCATTATGAATATGAAGAATTAATTTGCATACAGTAATGCGCACGATGGAAATAAAGGTTCCAACGCTCTTTAATCTTTTTGCTTTCGTAGGGTGGGGCCTAGTAGTAGTAGTAGTAGTAGTCACTTCTTTTATTGATTGCCAAACACATACAAACTAGACTGTACATACAAATAATTCCCCAACAGGCATCAAAGGGAGAACTCAAAAGGACCTTATTGGTCCCGCTATTTCAAAGAGCCACCCAAGTACACAATAATGCTGTACCGGTAGTAGCAACAACCGTAACAATATTAATTAAAATTAACATGCTATGCTAATCAGTC
>JAQFXW010000724.1:0-17246 GCA_034693945.1 Dendrobaena attemsi
CGAGCTGTAGTCGGGACCGCCTCTGAATAGTAGTGGACTGTAAGAGGCGGTATAGAAATACACACATACATACATTATAGATATAATATAAATCTTCGTTAAATAATAAATAGATAGGTTTTTAAAAAGCAACTCACGCCACGGCCTGTGGTGAGGTCAGCTGAAGGTTGATCGGTGTGTCTGTGACGTATGACTGCGGTGACACGTGACGTCTAGCCTCGATGTCGGTTGTTGTCCTGCCGTCGTATGAAGTCATCGATGACCTGGAGGGAGAGGTTAGATTTGGACGAATCGAAGGAGTGGTAGGTTGCGAGTGGATCCCACTGCACGAGTCTAAAGAGCAGACGTTTAGAAACGAAAAGTGTACAAAGTCACGAGAGGTCAAATGACGCAGGGTACTTATAGATAAGAGGAACCAAACCCAGTCTTGTTGGTTTCGGTCTTGCACTCGAGTTCCTTTTGAAAAGTCTTGGTCTTGATCTTGGTCTTAATCTTGAGACAAACAGTCTTGGTCTTGGTGCCAAAAGTCTTGGTCTTGGTCTTGAGACAAAAAGTCTTGGTCTTGAGGCCAAAAGTCTTGGTCTTGGTCTTGGTCTTGAGACAAAAAGTCTTGGTCTTGAGGCCAAAGTCTTGGTCTTGGTCTTGAGGCCAAAAGTCTTGGTCTTGGTCTTGGTGCCAAAAGTCTTGGTCTTGGTCTTGAGGCCAAACGTCTTGGTCTTGAGGCCAAAAGTCTTGGGTCTTTAGGCCAAAAGTCTTGGGTCTTGATATTTCAGGACCAAGACCAATACTTTTTAAAAAAATAATAAAAACAGTAATAAATCATTACTTAGCCTACTTACTTATTATTCAGGTCACAATATATTATAATATCCATTAGTGACTTGCAGTTCTATGAAGTTCTAGTTATTACTGTTAGGTGCTGGATAGGCCTACTTGTAGACTTATTCTAGCCCTTGCTATTTTTGCTCGGATGTTCAGTGAATTCAAAGTCGTTAAATCTTATAATATAATGAGAAACAAAATATGGGAGGATTTAAAAGACACGACTTGTGCATCTTTGTGTACCAGCGACTTCTCACTTCTGCACCTGCAGAATGTTTTTTCTTTTTTTGTTAATGGTGAGATTTATATGAGGCCACACAGACTATTTTGGTAAAAAAAATGCTGAGTGATTTGGTATTTATAAAATGCAACAGAATTAGACTGAAGTTCATGTGACAGACTTTGAGAAAATAATTATTGTTTGAATCTGTTTTTTTCTTTATTCGAAAGGAATGATTTTTTTTTAGTTTTCATTTAAAAACCCACATGAAAATCTTTTATCAAGTGTATGTACGAGTGATTTCAAAAGTCTTGAATGGTCTTGAGAATAAAAGTCTTGGTCTTGAGATTCAAAGTCTTGATCTTGAGACTAAAAGTAGCCTATTGGTCTTGGTCTTGGACTTGAGAATAAAAGTCTTGGTCCTGGTCTTGGCCTTGAGTTTTCAGGTCTTGGCAACAAGACTGCACATACGCAGAAAGTACACGAGAACGTCGTCTTTGCTTCCTCTATTTCGACGAGAGCGAGCGGTGAAAGGATATTGTGTTGTCGTCCATTTTCTTCATTAGAAGTTGGCCACTGGTCGTCCACTAATCCTCCCAAGACGCCCTGAATTGGGTCTCGTTCATATCCCGCCTTCTGATTCGATTTGCTTCTCTCTCTCGTCCAATCGCTCTAATGGCGCCACTGCCCGACTGCGACTACTTTACAATGAGCCATGCAGCAGATTAGGCACTTGGAATGTAAATCAAGGGTCTGCATCTATGCAGCGTCTTTAAGGGAAGTCTAGTCAGTGGTCACACAGATAGATCCTCCATATTCTCCTCTTCTCTCGTCAGACGTCAAATTCTAACAAGTCCAGCAATCTATAATATTATACTGTCCAATTGTCTCTATACAATGTCTCTCCTTGCCGATCTATTAAGTAATCTAAATCAATCCATCCATCAATACTTGTAATTGTCCATTAACCCATGCATCCACCAATTCATTCATCAGTTTACCCTACATCTACCCACCAATCCATCAATCTATTCATCCATACACGCATCCATTTACTCGTCCATCCATACACCAATCCATTCATCAATTAATCCTTCCATCAATCCACCCACCCACTCACCTATCTGCCAAGCTACCCATACACTCATCCAATTATCCATCCATTAATTCATTCATCCACGAATCCATTCATTACTTTACCCTTCCAATGCATCTATCCACCCACCAATCCATACATCCATCCACCCACACATCCATCCACCCACACATCCATCCATCCATTAATCCATCCTTCATCCACCCATCACCGTCCTCGTTGACACTGATAGTCAATTTTCTCTGCCTCTCCCAGGCGCCGCGCACAAACCGTCCTACCACTGTTATGGCGACATTTACTCCAATAATGGTGCCGCGTAATGGCTCATGGAACACCGGCCGAGCAGATCTTATCACGGCTATCGCTCCTGATGCAGTTTAGCAATAATTCGTGTGCGTTTAATGCGTTCAAAGGTTCATAAAACGGCCCTTCCGTCCAATTAATCGGTGCAATTCTCCTTCGCAATTATTCCAAAGGATTGCCTCTATCGTAATTTATTCCACACGTGCTCTGCTGTAGGAGTGCACGAAATATAAGTGAAGTGCTTCTAGGACTGCAGCTGTTATGGCTGACTTCATCCAGTAAATGAGTGCGGCCACCGGACTCACCTGGTAGGCCTACTCATGCAATTATAAAGACTCTCTTCAGTCATGGTTCCAGCGCTTACGGACGTCTTATGCTATATATTATGGGACCATCGAGATGCATTGACGTCCTCCTATATTTGCATGTTTAGGACTGTCATTGCATGGTACTATTGATTCTGTGACTGATGGTAGTTCTGGACCTCATTGTGTAATAATTCAACTAACTATTCTAAAGGTATAATATTATAACTAGTTGCTCAACATTCATTTGACAACATGCAATTAGCGGATAGCTGTGTCCTAGACTTCCATTCCAGAGCTTTACGTACTAATTTAGAAGACTTAGTTCAGAAGAATTTACCAGGACATGACTTAGCCTAACCCTTGACGTAATCCAAGATCTTCCGTTTGGCTTAGGTCGCTCCTCCTTACGTCATTCTGTCAATCAATCAACAGAACTGCTTCAATGCCTCCTGCCAGATGTTCCAAAAAGCAGCAAAATTACATGTCTGAAACATGCGCAGGCCTTACAAGATGGATGAACGATCCTTGCCATCATTCTGCCGCTATTTATTCGCCATGTCTTCAATATGCTACTAGGCTAATAGTCGTTCTGTTTCGTTGTCAGCGTAGGCCATAATATGCAAATTCGATGCTTTGTATACACGGTTTTCATTATTTCGTCGTCTGCTTTCCTGACCCCAACGCTGTCCGTTCAGGTCAAACAAATCCCATCAGACCTCTCTCTCTCTTCCGGTGACGCTTCTGATCTCGGCGGAGTGATTGGCTGCCACGAAAGCGGATTCATACAAAGTGCCATCGGCGGTTGTAAAGCGGTTCTTTAATGATAGTGGAGACATCTATTCGACGCTTCGGACAGCATCTTAAAGGTAGGCCTACTAGTGAAATACACATCTGGAGCAATGCCACTTTACATTTACAGTGAAACAAGTATAGAGTAGCCTACTGGTTCTAATGGCCACATCGTGTGAAGAGTGGCAGCTACAATCACCATTAATGGAGTCAAAGAGAAAGTGGAACGTATTTTATCATGTTAATTAATAGACCCCCTCTTACAGTCAGATGTTATTCAGTAGAATCAGTAAGGCTTACAAATAACATGCATAATTATTTGCGACAAGGATGAAACGTCATTTAATACAATTGAGCTGTCACTCAATACAATTCATGTCATTCCATACATATTTCATTTTCTTTAAGGGTAAAGCTGTCCAGCTGATTTATGCTGAGTAAATAGGCCATTATAATGTTCATGGTAATAATTGTAACTCCAAATTTTTAAACGCTCAACACAGGCCTAAAGATGAGTGTATAGGGCAGCCGCTTAAACACAACGCTTAGGATTTTAACGTTTCTGTTGCTGAATATTTATTTTGCAACACACCTAAGCTATAGCATATATCGCTACTTCAGATAAACTCAATTCACGAATAGTGAAGACAAAGCTAAGTTCCTCCGCTCATCCGTTTAGAAAAGATTCTAACTGTCTCTATTCACACAATTTTATATTTGAGGCAACATTATTTTTGATCAATCCTACTTTATTCGTAAAAAGGCATCCCACAGCCTGATATAATCAAGCCTATAATAGCCTCACTTTTGTTATAATGTTAAGGCTAAACTATGAGTAGGCGTACTTTTACGTGATTGTTGTGAATCATGTGAAAGCGAATTCAATTGTCTAATGCATTGACGATACAACGATGCGGTTTCTCGATAACCTGTGGTAGGCCTACATAATAATAAACGCTATTTTTCTTCATCATACGCGTAACGCAGTACCATCATTCTGTCAGCTGTAGATGGGAATTCCCGTCGGTTGACTGCATACGTGTCTGTGAGGGCCTGCCACTGACGACCCTTCCAGCTAACTGTGCACGATTTTTCTAAGTAGGCCTAATACATGTTTTCCTAATGACATTTAACATTGTACAAGCTGCGCAGAGTAAATTAGGGCCTACTTGAAGAGCAGTTATGTAAATTGTCTACATGAATGAACGAATGAACGAGCGACCTGCTTTGTGGAGTAATGGTCTCCTAAAACTAAGCATTGAGCTAGTTTAGATGACTTCAATTGCGCTAATTCCTGCTGTTTTCTTACCTACGGCTGTGACCGTTGTGCTAAGAAGCTAGGCTTTCTATTTTATTTAGGGGCCTACTCTTCTACTCTTGACTTATTCGCAAACAATTCGATCTTTGCAGCTTGTATCGCTTGATAACAGTGTTCTAATGAAGTAAGATTCTAACTCTGAATCTCGTCCTCAAGATTGCTCAGGCCGTGTTTTACAAATACAACTTAAATATTCGACGAAGAGTCCGAAGTGTTCTCGGAGGAATTTATAAATTGTGCCAGGAAATGCTAACGAAATCCTCAATTGTATGCAAGGAAATGCTAATGATGGCGTTCAGAATGATGGCCACTCCCTGGACGATGCTGATACATATTGATAGAACGACGACGACGACAACGATGATGATGGTGTTAGAAGAAGAAGAAGGTGATGATGAGAGGACGACGCTGAAGGGTGCCATAATCACTGTCATTCTCACTACAACTGTCATCAAGAGCTTTATGATTATATTCATCACCAATTCACTCACTACCGTGACCATGACGATTTATGTAATTTGAAGGTGTGTTATAACACTTACGACCATTACTAGGTCTAGACTTTTGCCTGCCTCAAACATTCACGCACTCATACCTATTGTACTATACAAGTACACGCAGTCCTGTTGTTAACACGTTCAGGTCGGGCAGTGTTGTAAATTGAGATATGTACAATGAATGGGACAGCCAACGGTTTAATTCGACTCTTGTAATAAAAGGATCATTAATTAATTCATTTCATTCTCATTCATTTGGAAATTTATATAGCGCCTCTTTATGGGGACTAGTCATACTCTTGACTCTTCGTGGGGCGCGGTAGTGTAGTGGTGAAGGTCGCCGCCTTGCAACCAAAAGGTAGCAGGTTCGAATCCCACCCGCCTCGTAAGGACCTTGAGCAAGTTCTTCACTCACAATTGCTCGTTTCCCTTCGGCGTGTAAACTCCGACATACCTCCGGGCTGTAGTCGGGACCGCCTCTGAGTCGTAGGAGACTTGAAGGGGCGGTATAGATATGTGTGAATAAAATAAATAAAAAATACTGTGATTGTAATCATAATATACCTGTCGTTGCAAATCGATGATAAACAAAGTTATTAATAATTAATTCGATACAGTCACTTGTGAAAATGAATGCATCCCTATTAAGACACGTTTCCCTGATTTCCGGTCAATCGATTAATTTGTTTTGCATGAGACGAAATAGAATTTTATGTCAACACCGCCTTAAGTTCCAACGTCCATTCAAAGAACTTATCATTCTCCGTGACTTCTGTTATTTCAGTTCTCCTCTCCATAGCTACTTCTGCGCTTACTCTTCCTCTTCTTTACATTAACCTCTCTATTTCTCATCATCCACCTATTCCTCTTTCTCTTATCGCCATCTCCTCTTATTTCTGTCGTTCCTCTCCTAACTCTTCTAGCCATTTCCTGCTCACTGCCCCTCTAATTTCCCCCTCTTTCTATTCATCCACCTCTTCCTCCTACATAATTCTCTTCATACTACTCACCCATGCATCTTTCTTCACCTCCCCTGCCTCCGTTTCCTTCTCTATCCTCTTCTCCTCGTTCTCCTCCTGTAACTTCTTGCCTCATCAATAGTCTGCGATGAACAATCGTGTTAATGGTTTCTTCGGTCCATCAATTCCTCCGATGCCGATACATGCAGCTCAGAGGTCGGTGCCGCCATCTGTCGTAATTGCTTCCGAAGCGCCGTCTAACGACGATAATCGATGGCACGAAATCGAAGTCATGGCAGTCGCATAGATCTCAATCAGACCGATCCGCCGCTCTACACCGATTATCCCGACGACTGAGGGCGCAGGCAGGCAGTCACCAGTCCAGTGCCTAAATGCAGCCCATGCCCAGACGCCCATATCTTGCCCATATTCATGTGCAGCCTATGCCCAGACGCCTATATCATGCTCATGTTCATATGCAGTCCATGCCCAGACGCCTATATCCTGCTCATGTTCATATGCAGTCCATGCCCAGATACCCATATCCTGCCCATGTTCTATGTCCATGTCCATGGGCTCATATATATCCTGCCAATGCCTAGATGCCAGTATCCTACACATTCCCTATGCTCATATTACTGCCGATGCCCAGAAGCCTATAGTGTGTGGCCGCCGTGTCGCATTAGCAGCCAGCGCTAAGTGTTAAAAGGACGGCTGAAGACAGTGAGCGATAATTGAAGAAACACGACGAATCCGTCAATCCCCCAAAGAGTGGCTAAGTAAGGGTGTCTGTTGGGAGGGCCCTGAAGGCAGACCCAGACGACGTCTACCACCGCCCCTTACCCCTAAGCAGTTAATCTTACGGCATCCGACGACACACACGTCTACCATCGTCCGTCCATCCGTCCTTCATTCGTACCCTCCTCCTCCTTTTCCTCCTCTTCTTCTTCCTCTTCCTCCTCCTCCTCCTTCTCCTCTATTCCACTCTCCACTACGTCTTCTACTTCCGTTTCACTGGTTTGCATGTCTCTTGCCAATCCATATTCCTTCGTCCTGTCGCATGTCTTCTGTCCTCTCACTATCGTCTTGTCCGTTGTCCTATTTCTGTCGGCTCGCATGTCTTTATGTCTTTTCTTTAATCCTTTCCTCCTATCCCATTCCTTCTTGCGGGCAGGTACTTTAGAACGGACTTCTCCTTTCTGTCTCTTTTCCTGTCTCTGTTTATTCTTTGCTTCCTTCTGTATAGCTCCGTTGGATGAATGAGAGTGATGGAGACAGACAGACAGACAGACAGAGACGCACACAGGCAGATAGAGAGGGACCGGTCTTTATGAGCGGACGATGCATCGGTTGGTCGGTGGGTGGGTGACTGCTACGATAGAAGCAACGGGGTCCGGATGAGGCTGCTGCTGCTGCTGCTGCTGGTGATGGTCGTAGGATTCGGTTGATGATGCTGTTCGCATCGTAGCTAATGGCATCTAATGATGGCGCTGGCAGCGGAAATTCAAAGACCAGATGGACGACGACGACGACGTAAGGAACAACAACAGACGCAGAAATTAACGATCTGTCGTCTCTCCTTTGTCTCCCTAACTCTAGATCAAAAGAGGGAGCGACGGATGCAACGCTGCTGCTGCTGCTGCTGCTGACCGCGACCGTCGTCTTCGTCGAGCAAAAGACTGATCGGTCGAGTGATTCATGGTCTCGATGCTGTTTTCCCCTATTCTTCTGAATGTGGGGCTGACGAAGAAGAAGAGGAAGAAAGGAGCTTCTCGGCGTCTTCAGAATGAGACTCAAATGGACCATTAAGACGAACTGCTGATGGTCGCTTTACTATTCTCGCAGGTCTGTCATTCGCGATCGTATACTTGAGCTGAAGGTTAAGGTGAATGGGTTGAGTTAATTGACAGATGGTTGGAGAGAGAGAGAGAGAGAGAGAGAGAGAGAGAGAGAGAGAGAGAGAGAGAGAGAGAGACGGAGGATGGATGCGTGGATGGGTGGAGGTGGGTGGATGGATGACTTGAAAGATAGATGAATCGGTGGCGTTATGAGTGGATGTACGGATGTATAGATGGTTAGATGGAAAGAGATGGGTCGATCCGGTGACTAGATAAATGGGGAAGGCAGGTAAGTCGGTGAATGAATTGTTGGATGGCTAGATGAATGGTTTGATTGATTGATGGGTGGGTGATCCGACGGAAGGAAAGGTGGATGAATCTATGAATGGTTAATAGGTTTACGTAAATAGATGGGGTGATGAGATGATCGGAAGATGAATGGGATTCATAGGTTTAGAATATGAACCCCATTAATCTAAATATACGTATATATATAAATGCTCAATGTAAAATACTCGTATTGTAATATAATTTGTTTCACATTTAAACTATTTCGCTCCACTCCACCACTTAAATAGACCTATAGTCATTCAATCTGCTAGAAACAGGGATTAGACAGACAGACAGAAGGAAAGACGAGAGAAAGGAGTCAAAAATTGACTGAAAGCTATAGAAAGAGGAAGTCAGAACATCGTTGCACTCTGGCTCCATCTGCCAGTCAGCAGGGAACCAGTTGTCCAACTGCTCTGGACATCGGCTTAAGCGCTCAGTCAAAATCTCGTGACCGGAATGAGAATTGATCCAGATGATCCGAACGCCTTCGAAGCTGCAGGAAAGATGGAGCACAGCGTCTATCGTTGCAGATGGATGGATGGGGTCATTGGGTGCATGTCCTGAGTTCAACGATCGTCCCCCCACCCACCCGAAGCTCTTAAGTCCCCTCTCTTAAGGATCTTTGCTTTCAATCGGGTAAAGGGTATTATGTCGTAAACGCAGGAGACCACAATGTATCCGTTCATTTGTTCGTGCGTTCAGTGAATTTGTGCGGAAACTCTATAACAATAAGGTTTCCACTAAGAGAGAAAGCTCCCTCCCAGTCCCAGTTCAATATGTTGCTGATGGTAACTGATATGCCTAGCTTTCAAAGCTTCAGTGTTGCGCCCTTCAAATAGTTTGAATCAGTGGCTCAACTAGCCTATACGGGGTGCTAGATGGTACTTATGCATACCCAGGGCAATAAAGGTGACTCACTCAATTTTTCTTTCAAGTTCGAGCTGCTATTTACGTGAAGTGGGATACAAGAGTCACCGCAATTTACTAGACGAAATTGGCATTGACAGAAACTCCATACCTGCAGTGTGAACACCCCAGTAAAATTTTCTAGCTGCGCCTCTGTTTCAGACGGTTTGAATTCATTGCCACTGTCTACTTAGGTGAAGTGATTGATAAATTGAAGTCCTCTTCTTCTTAGGGAATCCCTCCTCACTCCTCAGCCTCATTTGCCTGATGATCCCAATCCTCTCTGGTCTGGCTGCAGACTTCTTCTTCATCTGCATTCTGTGTCCAATCCGTCATCATCCAGTCAAACAGCATCTGTCTCGATCTCAATCTTGTCCTTCTACATCTTGTCTTCCTCCATCTTGTCCTTCTCCATCTTGTCCTCCTCTATCTTGTCCTCCTCCCTTTCAGTCTGTCCTCAATGACGGTTCTGTAGAGTGAGTCAGCTTTCAGGGCCAGTATGACCGATCCATTTCCTCTGCAGATTCCCTGTTGTATCTATAGCAACCATCAATCATATCGAATTGGAAGAACAAGACTCGTCAAATTTCAGCAAACATTATCAACAGTGACACGAATATTCCTATACATGGGTCTAATCTGAACAGTCGTTAGTTCATATTGAGTCTGAATGCGCTTGAACGACGATACAAACAGCACGTGAAGTGTCGATACGCCCTCTTGACTGATGGGACGACATTCAGTTAGGGCGACGATAAATGATTATGTCACCTAACTTTTATTCTCCAACTAGTCAGTCAATCAATCAGTCAATCAGTCAACCAATCTAGCTATCAATCACAATCAACCAATCTATCTATCAATCAATCAACACATTAATCAATTAATCAATATTATTGATTGCGATTGCTTGTACCATGATGCTTCAATTGAGCGCATGTATGTTTGACAGTGTTTGTATGTTTTTAACGTCAAGTGTTTAGTAAATCCATCGCGGTGATGATCGAAACTTCCCGTGTTGTCCGACTGATCGAGGTCTTGCTTTCTCTGTTCGCCTTTACAGGGATTCATCTTCAGAAAGCTTTCTCACAAGGTCAGTCTGCGTGTTGCCATTTGTCATAAACTGCAATTCGAGAAACGGAAAATAAAGTATCGGAGCAGGTGTAGGCCAACAGTAGGATAACGAAAATCACTGAGATAATAATTATGTAAACTGTGAATTCTACTAGGTAAACCTAGCCAAAATTATTGCTCTAGTAGTCTACTCACGTTTCTTTGTCAGTATGCCAGGATTATCGTTGGGCAGTGGGGTGTAGTGATGTATTTCGGGTCGCAGGTTCCAATCCACCTAAAGCCACTGCGTAAGGACATTGGGCAAGGCAAGTCCTTCACTCACGTTATGGCTCTGTGGCGCGTAGGCTCAGACTCAGCATCAGCGCTGTCGTCGGGAGCGCTTCTGACTAGTAGTCGATTTGAAGTAGCGCTATACAAATATCCGATATAAAATAGATGTCGAAAGCAGCAGATGTGCACGGGCAACTGACGAAATTTTAGCTGATTCTTATTCATCAGACGCAGTCTCAACGCATGTGTGTGTGTTTTTCAATTCGCAACGACACTGCAGCAGATAACTGAATAGCATCCGGATCAATATTTCTCTGTAGGACATTTCGTAGAAAACCTTCCAAACGCTTCGTAATATGCCCTCTGCTTATCTTCAGCTGATACTGATGACTTATTGGACTCTCTCGTTGAGAATTTGACGATGCAAACGACGCTCCCTGCAAGCAGACAGTGCTTCACAGCCACATAACGTTAACATGCGACTGAATCACGACCTGATTTTGTTTCCCTAATGTTTGAACGCTATACAGCTCATTGCATAGCCTAGAGAGAAAAATCTTGCTTTATATGGATATCATGATTGGCACCTTATAAACATATAGCGGTCTAGGACCAAAAACATCTGACAGTTAATGTTTCAGTTTTTATGCACGCATCAATGTCACACTTGAAATTATAGTTTGCCCAACAGACATAAACAGTCTATAGTACCGATATAAATAGACCCTACTGTCAGTTATTATTATAATCATTATACACTTACAAATCTCGCTGAGGTAATGTCGGCGTCGTCGACCCTGTCAGCCCATAGTAGCGCCTCTGAAGAGTTTACACTACGAAAGGCGCTATATAAATATATTTGAATACAATACACATAGGATTATGTTAAACTTCTGCACAATTATTATGTACAATTAATTAACATAAATATTATAGACTCTGAAGTTGATCCGTAACTATGCATTTCAAGCCAGTATAGCGGAAGCTGTTCTAAGCTGGTCTAGTACGACTTGAATAGATCTGATACAACATTTGAACGGCCGGGGTTTTTGTGTTGAATGTTTAGAGGTTTTAGAAGAGTTCTGCGACACTGAGTCATTTCGAGCCAACTGTAGCGAATCGGAGGTGATTCTCCTGGAGACGGCTCGCTACGGTCGAATGAACATCGGGCGATGCGTGGAGACTCCGATGGGATACATCGGATGCTACCGGGATGTCCTGCTGCTTGCTGATCGCAGATGCTCCGGGAAGAGACTCTGCGAGATCCACGTTCCGAATGCAGAGTTCGAAAGCACTCGACCGTGTCTACGCGAACTGAAGTCATACCTGGAAATCAGCTACATCTGCATTCCAGGTAATTCCGCTTCCGTAATAATCATTCATGTGCATACTTGAGCTCTGTTACAAGATAAGGTGATGCCTTCGTATATTACAAAGTTAAGTTCATGTTGTTTGTAGACATCAATATATTGTGTTGTATATTTATACAATAATAAAGCTTCTTTCCCATGCAGTGTTGTATCGTATTTGGGTATTTTTACGCCGCCTTTTACATACCACTACTACTCAGAGGCGGTCCAGACTACAGCCCGCAGGTGTGTCAGAGTTGTACACGCCGAAGCGCTTGAGCAATTGTGAGTGACGGACTTGCTAAAGCCTACAGGTCCTTACGCGTAGGGTGGGATTCGAACCTGCAACCTTTCGGATGCAAGGCGGCGACCTTCACCACTACACCACCACGCCCGTTGCAGTACGGCCTCATCAGAAGCGCTCTAAGTGCGTTGGACCCTGTGAGAAAATAAGTGTTAAGACAGCGGGCAGAAATAGTAGTATTACCAGTTAAGATCACGGAATGAGATTATGTTTCACTGAGAAATCAAGGATATACCGATAATACGGCCGAATATGTGATTAGCATACTGACCATTCTATTTCAAGATGAAAAAGTCATGACAGTTGTCGTTGTCTAAAACTGGCTTAGGACCTTTAAATATAATATACCCACCCTTCATCTACAGTTTGTAACACCTGAAAGCTGTTACCTGATGATTATACCCATCCTGAACGACTTTCTGTTTGCCTCAGAGTTAATTAACTGATTGCAGGGTACTTGTATATTTAAGTGGTCCGTTTAACGCATCTTCTCCGTTAAAACATGTATGTACAAAATTGTACATAGAGTCCTCATACGCACACGTACATGTACTTACGCGTTTTTTTACATTGCACAATGTACAAATATATCCACGAAAGCGCTTGTGACCGTGTGTGCGTGACGATTTATACTGTATGTTTGTGCGGCGAGATGGCAAGCGTTACTTTAAATCAATGGAACCTATTCAGCTGGAGGCGGATTGATTGACCCGACTTCAGAAAACCATTTCCACGGGTCAAGGTAATAACGGGGGAAATGCATGGCTATGCGGTCTGTGGAAATGCCCGCAGGTCCCTAGAACGATTGCGCGGTCGCTCATTGTTTGGTGGGCAAGAAAGTCAAACAGAACATCAACCTTCGGTGCCTCTCCCGCCTTTCCTCGTCCAGAACCGATTCACCTCCGTCCATAACTCACGCGATTTCCGCTTGAGGCGCTTTGAGGGATCCGCTGATCCAGCCGCGTGATGAGGTCACTTATTCTTTCAGCGAGAGGGGCAGCTGCCTCTTTTTCGTCAATCCTTAACAGCTTCAATGCTTCCTCTGCCCAGGCAGATATTAAATGACTGCAGTCGCGTACAGTAAGGCGGGTAATGAATGATAGTAGTCTTTGATGGATAGGCCTACAGTGTGTATGTATGTATGTATGTGCGTATTTCTATACCGCCTCTTACAGTCCACTACTATTCAGAGGCGGTCCCGACTACAGCCCGAGGGTGTGTCGGAGTTTTACACGCCGAAGCGCTTCAGTAATTGTGAGTGAAGGACTTGCTAAAGGTCCTTACGCGGTGGGTGGGATTCGAACCCACAATCTTTCGGTTTCGAGGCGGCGACCTTCACCACTACACTACCGCGTCCCATATTCCTGGGTGGAATATGCAGGTGGCAGACAGCGTTTATATACTGTATGCATGGAAAATCTTCAGGTGTCTCCTCCTGGGGGAGGAACACTGTGATGAAGTCGCAGCTCTTCGCCGTTTAATGGACCAGGAAATTGTTTGAGTGTACAAAGACTGAACTATAGAGGGAAGAACGGCCAACATCGCGGAATGTCTTGCTCCAAAATATAACCTCTAACGGTACCTATAAGGCTTTAACCGTTTCATTGAACATGATATCGGAAGATACTGCAATGTGTCCTGTCCAATTGGTATCCTTCATACGAGAAGTCTTCAATATACAGGGTGGGCCAAAAAGTGAGACACCTACGGTTTTTCTTAACATTTCAGTCAAGAGTAAGAATTTCTAAATAAAATTTTACAGACTGAAAGGCACTTCATATTTTCGTAAATCTCCCAAATGTCACCAACACAGAACAAAAGTTATTCAACTTTTAGTGACGTCATCCATTGTTGTTTGGTATTTCAATAACGTTTAACAGTTGTTTGCTAATATTTCAGACAAAAGTAAAATTCTTATGATAAAATTCTACAGGCTTAAAGGTAACTCATATTTGCATACATCTACCAAATTTTATCAAAATTTTTAAAAGTCAACAAAAGTTGCAGCACTATTATTGTAACGTCTGATGCATTGCACTTATTTTTGAATCAACAGAGTACAGTAGGTGGACTCACTAAGCACGCTGGAACTTTTGTTGACTTTCGAATATTTTCATAAAATTTTGTTTTTATAATTATGTAAACATGAGTAACCTTTTAGTCTGTAGAGTTTCATCATAAGATTTATGCTTTTGCCTGAAATATTAGCAATAAACTGTTAACCGTTATCGAAGCACTAGAAAATAATGGGCGAACTCACTAAAAGTTGAATAACTTCTGTTCTGTGTGAAATATTTTGGTCAAATTTGGGAGTTCTACGGAAATATGAATTGCCTTTCGGTCTATAAAATTTTATTTGAACATTTCTTAGTTTTGATATTAAGAAAAACCTTATAGGGTCTCACTTTTTGCCCACCCTGTGTAGGTCTGCCAGAAACAATAATTTTCCTCTTGTGAAAACTCACCCTGCGGTTTGTCAGTATGTGTTATTAAACGAAGATGCAATACAATAAAGGCAAAGAAATATTACAGTGCAAGGTGTTGTATGGCCTTGGATCAAAACACAGTGTCTCGTAACAGGGACTGGCTGGGTGGCCTCATAGACCGACCCAGACTTGAGTTGACCGTAAACCCCTTCATTATGCGGCTTAGTGGGACACTTTTGTGGTTTGGCGCATGCTGTCAAGCCGTGAAGAGACATTGTCGTTTATGTGACTTATGTCGACGACCGTGGTCAATGAAACAACACCCGCTCGTGGTTCTTTAATAATCCTGCCAGTATTTATGAACAGCTTTCAGGCTGGCTATATTGACGGCGAGTGTTGCAATAAGTCTAGGAACAGGTGATCTCTTGACAGTGATTGATATGGCAACGCACTAAACTCCATTGACTAAGTAATTGCATAGCATGTGTTGAAACCAAAGCTCCTCTCTCTTCTGTGCTTACGATTGTTTGCGTCTCCTTACGAGATTGTGTTCCTTCGTGGTTCTGATTCTGTCACATTTATGCCATGACTGTAAACAAAATGTAATTTTGTAAGATTGTACACCATCACTGTAAATAAAATGTAAAGATTGCACACCATTGCTCTAACCAAAATGTAAGATTGTACACCATCACTGTAAATAAAATGTAAAGATTGTACACCATTCTTCTTCTGTCCTTCCGGTTCGATTTTATCCCTCAAAGAGGGGTCAGCCACTCGGATCCCTGTCTTCTGTAGACTGGATCCATATGTAAATGTTTGGAGCAATTTTTCTGGCCTGATGCCCTTCCTGACGCCAACCACAGTTGTCGGCTGTGGGCCTAGCCTTTGTGGTGATCACTCGCCCTTGCACAACTCTAAGTAGGGTAATTTGTGTAAGGTCTATACATAGAGTTCAGATGAAAGTTAAAATCCCCTAAAGTGTGCCTAGTTAGAACCTTTATTTCTCTGCACAAGTTTGCAGACATGAGTATCTGCCTTGAAGAATTTTTTAATGACCAATTAAACTAATGACTGTGGGCAGTCTTGTAGTCTATTGCCTAACATCTACGATGTGTATATTACTTTTGCAACCACATGCAAATTTTGATCAATCAGGTTAAATATAATATATTTTCCTTGTCATGTTATCACACTGAAAGGAGCATGACAGTGTCACAACGCCGTAGAAGTTGGAACTATTACTGCTATTTATCGTTTGAGGTAGAAAGAATTCCTCAGGTTCTAAGAAGAACTGTCTAATTAGAGTTAATGGCCCTTGGTCCGATGTGTTGCAAATGTGCCCCTAAAATCTACGCCATTATTAATTTGATCAGTATTAGTTTTATCATTATTATGGTACCTTCGACGTTCAGAGTTGCTGAGCAAGTGACAGTGCCATATGGGTTTGTTGCCGTAACTTGATACGTTCCCGCATTGTTTGGCATGACTTTGAGAATGCGCAGCATGTGCATATGTTCATCCGTCACTTCCGTGATGATGAAATTGTCTGTCGTGGTGATGACTTGTCCATTCAAATACCAGACGATCTCAGGGAATGGCTCACCAACGACCTTGCAGACAAACTCAACCATTTCGCCTTCTTTAGCCTGAAAACAAATGATATACAGATTCATTACACCCAGTAACCAAAAATTAAACAACGGGAATTTGTCACAGAACTTAGAGCAACCAGAGAAATGTATAATCGTGGTTTATGAGTAATTAATGTAATTGGACAATCAGACAAACCTAAGGAACAAACGACAATGTCTAGCTCAATTAGTGATAAACCATAACAATTATTATAACAGCCATTTTTACCAGGTACAATTTGCTCTTTAATTTGTTACTAATTAAACAGACTAGAGGTCTTCAGTTGCATTTAATCTTGTTAGCTAGTAATGATTACTATTCTGTCCTTAATTATTCATTCATTCATTCGAGAATTTATATAGCACCTCTTCAAGTGGAACCACTCAGAGGTGCTCCCGATTCCAGCACGATCAAAAAGAACATTTTTAGCTGACTATAGAACAGACCCGAGCGAGTTCTAGGGAGCAGCCGTAACTCAGAAGGGAGGTAATTTCATGTCGCAGGGCCCACCAGGCCACCACAGAGAAGGCACGGCTTTGCATGGTGACAATTCGGGCATAAATAATTATATTAGAAAGCGCTGTGCTCGACTGGCATAGTTGCCGTTCCATCTTGGTATCTACGTTAGGCTTCTTGGAATCTACCTTAGGCTTCTTGGTATCTACCTTAGGCTTCTTGGTATCTACCTTAGGCTTCTTGGTATCTACCTTAGGCTTCTTGGTATCTACCTTAGGCTTCTTGGTATCTACCTTAGGCTTCTTGGTATCTACCTTAGGCTTCTTGGTATCTACCTTAGGCT
>JAQFXW010000725.1:0-17237 GCA_034693945.1 Dendrobaena attemsi
TAAATTACAGAGCGTTAGCCGGGGTCAGACAAACATCGCATCACCGATCGAAAGATGCGGAATTATTGTTTAGAATAAGCATCATTAGCAGAATTGTGACAATTATAATTATTATTATCAGGCTGTTCTGTGAAGCAATATTAAATAATATCAGGCCTATAAGCCAACAAGCTGACGACTTCTACGGTTAGTCTAAACCTCGTGGCGTCATCTGCTATGTGACAAAAAATCGTGTCAAAAACCATGCTGATCGAAATTCTAACCGTGGCTTTAAAGCACTTATTAAGATATCATGATTCGGATAATTAACTTAATATATGTACGTAGGCTAATAGTATTTATTTAGTAATTTGCTAAATTGTTCAGAGCAATTAGGCTATCTGTTAGCGCTGGTGAATGAAAGAAATAAGAAATTCTAAAGACTAAAGAGCCAATAAAACCTTTAGGCTTATTGGCTTTTATAAAAGAAACACATTAAAAAACCACTTTCCCCCTCGGGGTAGGATATGAATAGGCCTATTGTTGAAAATGTGTGAGTAAAGAAAATTTAAAGATAGGCCTATAGGTCTACGAAGAACCACAGTATACTGTGACAGAACTGTAGAAGTATCAATAATCATAAACTGCAGGCATCAAAGAATTTAACAACATAACTAGGCCTATAGGCCTACTATGTCTATAGCTATTCACTATAATAATTATTAGCCTAGCTAGGCCTATAGGCCTACATTATATCAGAATGATATAGCTAGGTCTATATAAGCTTATATTTTCTTGTGAACGTATTTTCGTTTATTCAATAATTAACGATTAAAATTGTGCTGGAATGTTTTGTCTGTATTAGAATAATATCGATATGCTACTTAAGTGCGACAGTAATAATATTATTGACGGAGACTCTTCGTTGAAACTGAAGAGGGCGTCTTTCTGCACGTCAACCACTTGGCCCTTGAAGTTTAAGCTTTAGATAAGCCATATGTAGGGGTGAAGGTCGGGAAAATCAGTTATCACATACCTATAGATCGCTAGCCCACTGGGGCTGGATTAGGTCTCTTAATTTAGTCTTAGATCATCATCATCATCATCGTTGTTCTCCTCCGTCCGGTCGCGCTTAAGTAGTCTATATCCTAAATGGACCGAGCGTTGCAGCCAAACGAACTCCTCAATCTTTAGCTGTCGAGCGAGCGCGGTCACGACTCACAATAGATAAGAATATGGGTTATACGTACATGCAACGGTCGACCTCTTAAAATGGGACACTCATATTAGGCAACAAAGCTAATAAATAATAGGCCTGTCGCGTTCACGCATACATAAGCCATTGCATTAATACGGCCGGAGATGAGAGATATCGGCGTACGTAGGCCCTATGGATATTAGGTAGGCCTATAGGCCTAAATAGCTAGACAAAATTATACACGAGCCTAAATAACTAGCTACTGCAAGACCTACATCGGATTCTAGTCCAGATCTCTTGCTTGATTCGTGGAGTTATATAGTGTATTGTTTCTGTCCGATTTCTTCTTATTATTCGTCTTTGCATGGTTCGAACGAATTAGCATGGGAAGTTTTCAAGGTCACGCCCTGCCGGGGTCATTCTTCGTCATCTTCGGCGTCTGGTGGACTGTCCAGATCTTCCGTCGCTACTTTCGGTCGCGAGGCGGCAGACGCGGCCAGCAGACCGGATTAAGTGGACGTCCCCCGTCGTTCGTGGCGACGGTGACGTTCCCTTGCGACTGTCTGTTCGGTCGTCTGAAGGACTGGGAAGTGGAGGGGTTCGTCAAGGTCTTCTTCACCTTCGTCGGACTCGTGGGAGAGATGGTGACGGGAAGACACCACGGTCAGTTCACGCGCACGGCCAACGGTCAACACGCGACGATGTTCTTCTTCTTCGGTCTGTCCGGTCTGGTCGACATCCTCGTCCACCATCGATTTCCGCTGCCCAGAGGAGTGGAATACCTCGTCGGGATTCTTGCCATAGCCGTCGAAGCGATCCTCTTCATGTTCCACACGCACGGACGGTCGTCGCTCGACAAGCTCGTTCACACCCTGCTGCTCTACGTCCTCGCAACTACGATCGTGGCCGTCGTCCTTGAGGTTAGGTACAGGCGGAGCGTACTTCCGGTCCTCTGTCGGGCGTTCCTCGTTCTACTGCAGGGAACGTGGTTCTGGCAGATCGGATTCATTCTCTACAACCCGTTTCCGGGGTTTGTTCCCTGGGACGGAGAGGACCCGGAGAACCTCATGGCGGCTACGATGATCTTCACGTGGCATGCTGCAGCCGCTCTCGTCTTCGTCATCAGCATGGCAATCGTCGTGGCCAAGTGCACGAATGGTCGAACGCCCGATGCTTCAGATTTATATGGAGCCAGTTACTCAGAGGCAGTTGGACTGACGAGTATCCGACGGAAGAATGGGGGACAACATGTCGTCATCCTAGAAGATCCGGAAGAGGAGGAGGACGAGGAGCAAGGATATCGAGAGAGCACAAACGAAGACTTGCAGTTGCGGGAGAAGCCATGAATAACATATAGGCATATAGGCCTATAATATTGGCCTAGTTACAGAAGCTGCGGGCTACTTTGATTTGTCTTAAAATTAATGCAGCATAACGCAGAGTGCGGATACAGACTCGATTATAGTAGCTTATCGTAGACCTATAGACATCGAGCGATGATCACGATTATCAATCTCTCGACCGGAATGACTCAGTTGTTTAGAAAAACAACCGCACATTTGGGAGATAATAATAAACTGCGAAATAGCCTAAATGATATCATTATAATTTAGAATTATTATTATTAGGCCTATTGACTAACTTATAATCTGCGTGTGGCTTACTTATTAAAGTGAAAAAATTTATTGCTATGAGCCTATGGCAATAGGCCTAGACTAGAGATGACGACGCAATAGGCCCGTAATAATAGTCCCAGAGTAGGCCTATATTGTACGCAAAGTGCTGTTGCAATAACAATTAAAATAAGTCCCCGAGGGATCATTTATACCTCGGGGCAAATGATCCCTCGGGCAAAAAATAAAAAAACAATTAAAATAATTTCCTATATTTAGACCTAATAAATATAATAACCATTTGCACATATTCCAAAGCCCCAGGAGGTCATTATCATTAGTACCCACACTGTCGTCTATCATTCGAAGGTCCGATTACATGAAAAGCTTCGGCAAGTTAGTTTTGACTCTGCATCAGCGCCAAATTATAGCGCTATAAAATCTTCAGAGACCCATCTTTGTTTACAAAAGATGTATGGTTGGAAATTAGAGCGATCACGGTTTCGTTTTAATAAAAGATCAAAGTTGTCGCAAAGTCTAAATAGTTTCCATCAAACATATTAAACCAAAAGAATTATAATAATTATGTGGTAATTAATAATTGTCGATCTATTGTAATCTGATTGGAAGCCAGAGTTAGACCACGTCGGTGGGGGTCCCGTGTGTCCGGTAACCGCCAAGACAGGCTTGACCAGGAATGGCGACCACCGTATGTATGGCACGGCAGTTCTGTGCTATTAAGCAACGATTCGTTTTGGTGGGGGCCGTTGGGGCGAGGGCGTTCAGCGTGTCGGTCCCACGCAGGGACGATCGAAGCTACAAGCTGTTAATCGTTGGAGGGGGAACGGGTGGATGCTCGATGGCCAGTAAGTTCGCCTCCAAGCTAGGAAAGGGAAAGGTGGCTGTTCTAGAACCGAGCGAGGTAAGACTATTCATGTGCTTTCTTATTGCTTCCACTAGTTTAAGAATGGCGTCTTTTATTTGGGACGTTAGGGGGACAGGATTTAACAGCTTACTTGATCAAAAATTCTGAAGGTGTCCTTTCAATGTATGCCCAACATTTCTCTGCAATGGTTGAGATCATTGAACTAGAAAACAGACAGACATCAATTGTTGAAGCAGATGCTACCAATATGAGAGCCATTCAAAATTGATGTACCACCAAATTTTCATATTTTTGCAGTCTGAATTTTTTTATGTGGTTATAATCGATCGGTCAACTGCTATGGTTGAAATAAAAGATAAAAGCCTCGATCCACTATCAACAACAGCGCTAAAAAACTCATAGCCGGTTGATTTCCTAAATTTGTGTTGTTGCTTCTCATCGATCAATAACAGCTAACAAAGAATGCCTAGTGAATAACACTTAATTTTAGTCAATAGGGCTTGCATTCCTCATTCGTTGCTATCTATCCAGAAATGTTTCATTTGAAAGTGAGAACATATGACATCCTGGTTGCTGAACGCTTATCCTCTGTCCTACCACATCAATTCTAAATCTGCCACAGCGTTATTCTTAACACTGTAACTGATCGTGTGTCAGTCTGATAGACTGTTAGTTTTCAATAAACTAATATTATTATATGCAGCTAACTGTTTGGATTTTCTCCACTCAATTGCTCTTATCCTGTTTTCCAGAGACATTACTACCAGCCGATGTTCACTTTGGTCGGAGGTGGATTGAAGGACTTTGACGAGACGCATCGTCCAATGGGAAAAGTCCTTCCGCAGGATTGCGATTGGCTGAAGGACAAGGTCGCGACATTCGACCCAGATCACAACACGGTCATCACTGCCAAAGGGGACAAGGTACTTGACAAGATTCGACTCTCAATCGGGTCACCATTGCACAAGCACATCATTTGCGAATCAATTTACAATACGATGCAACTCTATCAGATGTTGACCTCATTCCAGATTTAAGAAAAGTGCGACTGTATTTGACATTTGAGTCTTTCCACAGCAGTAGATAAGTGTCAGTGCTTACAAATATCAGAAGATAGCATTACAATCCAATTGTATTTGATATAGATAGCCCTCTCCTACCAAAGCTAAGAATTGTACACATGACCATACGACTTGATGGTAATGAGGCTGGCGTATGACGGACTTGGCTCAAATTCATTAGACAACAATTGTGCAATGCTTCACATGATAATAAAAAAAGTAATAATTAACAATTGTTCATCGCTTGATGTCTTTTTGTTTTTAAAATACAGATCAAGTACGACTTTCTCGTTGTTGCAATGGGTCTCCAGCTGAATTACGACGCTGTTAGTATCACATAGAGTTCTCAAAGATGATCTCTTCAATACTTACATTTGCACAAAAAATAAGACCTTGCCTTCAGCCTATTGGGAAAGGGAGGAACGACAGAGGTCAACTGAAAGTGTGTAATAACAGATATGCTCATTTTAGACTGATACAGAGTCCACTTAGATGCCAGGTAATACCATTTGATGGAGAAACCAATTGAAATGTTGACAGGGAAATAGTCCCACAGGATCCGGAGACTATCTCTGCCCCATCTAAACAAAAATATGTACGTAGACACGCCACACAGATTCATACACACAAGTATGCAGACATGAGACACACATGCTCTCTGCCAAAGCCTTACTTGCACCTCATCATGGTGGGAGGGTGAACAGACAAGTAGAGGAATGTCTCGAGAGGCTAGGTCATCATTGCAGAAGGCCTTGGCCGAAGAACCAGCTAGGGCGCTGCACGAGGTGGAAAAGGCTCACCAGGAACCCTGAAAGTGCTGGCTAACACAGGAGGCAGGTCCTGGAAAGACACCTGAGGCCCAGAGAGGTCGACGAATAGGCCCTCCAGCTTCCTTACCCTGCCGGGAGAGAACTGGTCACCACCTGCCAAAAAGACCAACCTCAACATGAAACATGCCATGTTGAGGCCTCATTGTCTTTACATGCCGAACGGACAGAGATAGACAGAGAGGGAGGGATGAGATAGAGAAACAGAGAGGGAGGGAGAGGGCAGGAGGGGAGAAACAGACAGACAGACAGACATACACGACGTGCACGACAGTTGAATAGTGATGTCGTTGATGATGTTGACAGGTGAAGGGTTGTCAGGACGCCATAGACAACGATCCGTCCGTCGTTTCCATCTATTCAACTAAGTACGTTGGGAAAGTGAAACTGGCCGTCAAGAATCTCAAAGACGGAAACGCCATCTTCACCTTTCCCGCCACTCCAGTCAAGTGTGCTGGGGCCGCACAGAAGATCTGCTATCTGTCGGAGGATGCAGCCAGAGATGTATGCCTCTCTCTTTTCTTCCTTCTGTCTCTTTGTATTGCTCTGTCTATTTTGTCATTAATTTATTTAATTATAATATTTATAAAAAAATTCAGTGATATACAATTTATGATATTAAATAATAATATTTTTGTTTATTAAATTCACCATGACAAACCACACTGTGTTTACAGACAAGTTATACGAAACACGGCCTGCAAGCACGACACACAGGTCGGCTTCACAGAGGGCTCGGCTTACACTAATGGCCTAAGTGCTGGAACACTCCTGGTAAGGCCAAGCCAGGAGTGGGGGTGGGCATTCTCTTTTTCCAACTGACACAAGACAAACAACACAACAGAAAGCGCCTTTGGCAACTAACAGAAACTTAAAACAAATTACTGCCTGCTTGAGGCCCGATCTCGGGTCGCGAGATTGACTGCTCAGCTTATCGACCAACGCTTTTTCAACTGAGCTGCGGACCCGCCCCAGAGTTCAGCGGCACAAAAGTTCAGTAGTGGTCTGTGATCGAGGTGACAAATTCATAAGTTGTCGTTGAGCCTTAATAGGTTGAGCTGCTCTAGATGGCATTGAGCGCTTTGGAGTGTTGACACCGACTCATATCGGACCTGGAGTTGGAAGTAGTTCTGAGTATTAGTGCCTTTGAAGAAGTACTATTCAAATCTATCAATGAATGGATGAATGATGTTATTTTCATCTTCTAGGCTGGTAAACGTCCCAAGGTCAACTTCATGTACAACACCTCTCTGCCTGTCATCTTTCCCGTTGCACGCTACGCAGAGGCGCTCGACAAGCTGGCAGCAGGCAGGTAACACACGCTCCTATGTGTCTTCATCAAACTCAATGTAATAAACGCCTAATAAATAAGAATAATGAAATAAAGAATAAATAAAAATTAAGAGATGATCTCACTTTAGAAATTATTATTATTCTAAGCCAACATGTTAGAGATGATCCTTCAGGGACTTGAATATTTCTATCTGTTGATATAATTTGTCCCGAATCGACCCTTGCTATTATTATTATCACTGGGATGAAGGAATTATGAGTATTATAATAAGAAATAGTAATAGAAAATATCATTTTGTGGACTGACTGTGGAGCATTTACTCTATTCCATTACGTGGGATCCATGTGGGCTGCACAGTGCATGCATTGCATAGTTTACATTGGGTATTACAGTGCTATCTCTATTGTCTTTAACTAACAAGCTTTTGACCCAGTTATGCTCCAAGATGTTATGATGTGGAGCAGACCTAAACAGGACAAACGGTTGGAAAGAGTTTTTATGAGTGAGGCATTGGACACATACGGGCTTTGACCCAGGTTGTCCTTCATGCCTCTTCTCCTACAATTCTTCCAACCATGACAAGCGATCCAGCTGCTCCAAGATATTAATGGTGTGGAGCCAACCTGTGGACCTGCAGAAGATAGGGCACATGACGAACTTTAGACAGACTAAGTCAGAGAAGTGGTGTCGGACACCAACGGGCATTGCGCCTTAGGTTCTTGATCCAGTTTTAATTTATAAGTGTCAATGTAAAACCAAAATACAATTTGGTTAGTAAAGAATATTCGATTCATTATTATTCTGTAGTCAAATATAACAATTTATAAAGCAGTTCTCTCAGCAGAGATGGGTTTTAATCAGAGCTGTATTACCCATAGCAAGGCCCGAGGCTTCAAGTTTCTGTGGGCCCCTCGACACGACGACACTGCGACTTTTGAGCTCTCCTATAGTACAATTTACCAAAATATCCCTTAAAGCAGGAGGAAAAATAATGGACCTATTTCTTCTACGAGATTAAATTACGATTTATCTAATATTATTATCCAAATTCAAACAATAACATTTGTTTCTGTGTTATAACCAATGAAATTAAGATATTATTGCTGTTTATGGGCCCTAGGCTTTCGTGGGCCCCTAGGCTTCAGCCTCCTCAGCCTTGTGGATAATGCGGCCCGGGTTTTAACTTTTAATTGTAATCTAAATGTAATCTAATGACTTCTTTAGCACTGATTTATCTCGGTCCACGAGTCATAGTTTAGCTGTTGTCATTGTGCAATTGAATAGAGTGTTACTGTGTTAGAATTGCTCTTGTTTCTATGTAGAGAAATTCAGGTGCATAAGTCGCGGAATCTGGTGGAAGTGCGGAGAGAGTCGAAGGAGGCCGTCTTCGAGATTCTGAACGGAAGCGGAGAAAAGAAGACGGAGACATGGAAGGTACTTCTTCCATCACCAATTTCAATCGACCGGAATTTATATCAAGATCTCTACTCAGAGGCACTTTCTATTAAATGGAAACAGAGACAAGTGGACCCTTTACAGAAAATGCACTTTCAGACAAAGTGCATTCCATATTTATTCACACACTTCTATACTGCCCCTTTAAGTCCACAAATACTCAGAGGAGGGATTCCCTGTCTTGGGTCAGTCATCTTTAAACAGCCCTTTGAGTCTAAAGTCAATGGCTCAACAGAATATGGGTTTCTCTAGAGATATTCCAGTTCCTTTACGAATGATTTCTATAGCACTATTGTCTAATGACCACTGACCACTCAATGGTGCTGGGCAATTGACATCAGTGAAGGACTTCTTCAACGTTCCAACACAGAAACCATTTCAGAGAAGATCAGATGTCGTCCAATATCACTGTTCTTAACTTCCCATAATATCTCAAGTGTATTAACTGTATTTGTTTCACATTGCGTCCCACTTATTTCCTCTTTCTGCCATGTTCTCTCTCTTGCTTCAAGTTTGCTTTCTTTGTCACTTTCTCATAAACTCTAATCATCTTATTCATGGCATGTGGTCATTGTTTATTTTCTACAAATGTTACTTACATCTGTAATTTGTATAGTGCCAATGCCCCTTCAAGAAACCTACTCAGTGGTATTCCCCAAACCAGCCTCACTGTTTCCTCCACCATGTCGTGGGGGCATGTGTGGAGCAGTGGGATAGTCGCTGCCGTGCGTCCGAAGGGTCGCGGGTTCGATTCAGATCCGAACCTCCACAAGTCCTTAACACACAATTGCTTGTTACGCTTCGGCGTCTAATCTCCGATATACCTCAAGGCTGTAGTCGGAACCGCCTCTGAGTAGTAGGAGACTTTAAGGAGCAGTATAGAAATATGTGAATAAATAAATCTGTCTGTCTGTCGTTCGATGTGTCTGTTTGATCAACTGTCCGTCTGTCTGTTTCAGTATTCGTTGTTGCACGTGACGCCTCCGATGTCATCTCCTCGTGAGCTGTGGAAGTCGCCTTTGGTCGATGGAGCGAACTATGTGAGCGTTGATAAGGATACGCTTCAGCACACAAAGTATAAGAACGTCTTTGCGATTGGAGACTGTGGAAATACTCCGACGTCAAAAACCGCTGCAGCCGTCGGTAATAAATTCCATCTTGCTCTTCCTCCATCATTCATTCATATTAGACATTTATATAGCGCCTCTTCAAGAAGACTACTCAGGGATGCTCCCAACTCCCACATGGCTAAAAAGAACAGTTTGAAGATGGGAAAAGAACACTGGTGAGATGGACCATGGAATGGCAGAGCTTAAGAGGGAGTCCATTTCCACAACAGAGAAGAGCCGGTTCTACCTAGCAGAGGTATGGGCAAAAGGAAGTTGAAGAAGACCCTGTTCAGATGAACGGAGTAACCTGGAGCCTTTGGTGCTGAAAACAGGGCAGCTAAGTTCCCGAAGATTACTGGTTACTGACTGACTAACCAGTTGGCTGGCTCACTCACTGAGTGTCAGATTGTGATTATGACTTGTGTCTAACTGACCGATCCAGTCTGTTGCAATTGTTTTATGTTTCTGTTATTGACTGAATCTGGTGCTTAGGTTATCTTATTCTGGTCATGATTCCTTAATATCTCATTGATTAATTGTTATGTTTGCGATCGCTGCGTAGCGTCACAGCTCGGCACGGTTGGCAGGAACCTGGCTCTCGTCATGGATGGAAAAGAACCCCAAAGAAAGGTAGTTCTGTAATTATGTTGAGTGATTTCTAAAGCACAAAATATCGACGGATGGAGCTCCAAAAGGAATCCAGTAGATATCCAGATGATCTATTTGAAAGACAGAGAGAGGCACTGAGGCAGCCTCCATAGTGGACAGGCAGTCGTCTCTTTAATCTTTGATAAATGTTGTGTTATGACTTGTATTGTATTTGTGTATTTCTATACCACGTCTTACAGACCACTGCTACTCAGAGGCGGTCCCGACTACAGCCCGCAGGTGTGTCGGAGTTTTACACGCCGAAGCGCTTGAGCAATTGCGAGTGAAAGACTTGCAAAAGGTCCTTACGCGGCGGGTGAGATTCGAACCTGCAACCCTTCGGTTGCAAGGCGGCGATTTTCACCACTACACTACCACGCCCCACAACATCGCAAGGCAGTTATAAGAATAAAGAATAAACACCGGTACGAAGAGTTTATGGCCCGAGCTCGATTCAGGAAACACCCCTTTAGCTTAACTCAACCTCTTTCATTCCGTCTAGCGACCACGTTCTAAGCTGAGACGTGATTTGAATCGGGTGCCTAGCACGGCTGCCAATGGTTAAATTAAACTCTTTTAGTAACCTATTATGAGTTTGTAATCATAATGTGGTCGCACAGCTTGAGTATTATAATAAATGTAGATTATTATTTTTATATGTTGAACGGGCGCTTCTATATAGTTATTACAAAAGTCTACTTTAGACGGAGAATAATGTTAACCATACTGGAATCGACAAACATCGAAAACACATTCTTCAACAAACACTTTCAAATAGAAACTCGAGAGTTGGAATTCATTGATATATAATCATTAAAAGCCTTTAGCTTACTTGTTAACATACTTAGGCTTACTGTTAACTGTATGCTACTGTAATTGGGCCCACGGTCGGATTAGCAAATGTGGGACCCTGCTCAATTAAAGTGGGGCCCCCAGCTATTCACAACCATACGAAAGTCTACACGATGGTAACGGAAACCTGTAATATTTAACGCACTTTGGGCGCTGATTTTCAGATGAATCTGCTTGATAACAGGTATGTCAAAAGGGGGTCAACGCGACGGCATCGACGCGTGTGCAAAAGTTGTCTATAACAAAAATGAGTAGGCCTATAGAGTCAAATTAAAATGTGTAGCAATTAATAGTAATTCTTCAAGATTTTATGGAAATATAATAAATTCTTCAGCATGCGCATATGTGGGGGCCCATAAAGTGTGAGGCCCCTGTTCATCGGAACATGTTAATCAGGTCCTGGTTGGGCTTAAAATATATTTTGTCTTTAGCCTTAAATCTGTCCAGATGTAGACCTATTAGCCTACAAAGAGCTGTCTGTGTTTGACGGTTCTGTATGAGTCAACTTAATCTTTTCGATAGACAGGTCACCTTTACGAAACAATAATCATATCTGTATGTTGGCATTATCGGACGCAGTTTATGAGTGACTGTTATGTACACACGATAGCAAATGGCGTTCTCCGATAGTAAAAGCCTATGCCTGCACATCTGGCGCTTTTTCATGGCTGTAGTAAATGTTTTGCTTACTCCTTGTCTAAGCTCTTGCCGAGGGAGACAGGTAGACAGAGAGGGAGAGAGAACGGCACAGGGAGAGATAGAGAGATACAGAGACTGTCAGAGAGAAACGAGACGAAGACAGGGACAGAGAGGGAGCGAGAGAAAGAGGGGAAACAGTTGGATGGAGTGATGAATACAGTGGTTCAAACACATAGTTAGAAAGAAAACGAGGGAGAAAGAAGGAGACTTTGAAAAAGGTAGGGTGGTAGGGAGGAGAGAGGGAGTAAGGAAAAACTGAAAGAGAGGAAAAGAAAAAAGAGAAATGGAGGGAGAAGGGAGGGAAGGAAAGAGAGAGTAAGAAGAGAGGCAGAGAAGCAGAGGGAAGAAGTAAGAGAGAGAGTGGAACACAGAGTTAAAGAGCGACACAGATAGAATTAATGTTAGCCGGAGGGAAAGAAAAATAATAAAAGACAGAGAAAGAAACACACAGAGAGGCAGAGAGAGCGAGAGAGAAACAGACAGACAGATATATAGACAGTTAGAGAGCGTAAGACAGGTAAAGCCAAAGGCAGTGCAACTAATTTCCAAAAATACGCCTGCAGGTCTGATCATGTGCGTCACGTTCTCCTGGGCGCAGACGATTTCTTCTATCTTGCAGGCTTTCTGCTCGGAGATGATGTATAGCCTACGATGGATGCTGCTGCTGCTGCTGCTACTGATGCTACTACTGCTGTTGTTGCTGCTGCTGCTGCTGAGTGCTGAACTGGCATCGTCGCTCTACGTCCTAAGTAATTCCACTATCGGGCATTTCTTAGCGGACCTATATCCTACTATACGTCGGCGCGGGCCTTTGCAAGAAGAGGGAGAAATAAATGTCACTGCGTTAGGAGAGTATAGGTGGCATTTCCTAGCTTACTAATTGGCTTGGGGTTTGCTTGAGTTATGCGACGACTGCATGTCGACGTCGGTGTCCCCGAAGGTACTGAGTATGCATTTAGGACAATACTTGCCGGATATATATCTCTGCGATGGCGATTGGCATGACGGAGCTCTGTGCTATTCTGGGGACGGGGTGTTGCTTGTTAGTCAGACTAAGTGGCTATCACCAGGACCTACGATCCTCCTGCGAACTGGAAGCAATCATCCTAAACAGACAATATCCGGTGTTTATTCTGGTAGCCAAAAAAACTTTGCAATGAACATCAGTAACCCTCAAAAACTGATGACTGTTTTCTTAATCATTACTCGTATTTCCCAATTTAAATTGTCAGTTGCAGACAGACATCTATTTCAGTAAGGAGAAAACATATCCCAGCCCAAATTTGACGCAGTTGCGTCCTCTTCCCTACGACGTAGGCCCTGGATATAACCACCATTTGGGGCCGAATTGAACAAATGAATTTCTGTCTATATTGCTTAGCCATGTTTCAAAATAAGATGCGTATTTTCTAACCACTGAGAATTTGTCACTTTGGTCAATGTAGTGTCACTGGTTGATTTATCCGTGCAATTGAACTAGGCTATTCCGTCTCATGCAAAAGAATTCTTCTACTTCTATACATTATTATACAGTATCCCTACGTAAACATTATTAGGCCTACAGACAGAATTGCAATATCTATACATGACTATTGTACTTGAGTTCCTACATGTTTCAGGGGCGTATTTAGGGAGGGTTTCACGGGTTCAACAACCCCCGCAAGTATTTTTGCCATGTAAGCTTATAACGTTTAAATGCAGAATTATAAAAGATGAGAGTATAGAAAGGAAAACACGATTTTCAGGGCGAAAACGGGGGAAAAGTCATCAGAAATTTTAACCGGAACCCCCCAACATCTGTTTCTGGCTACGCCTCTGACATGTAATAAAATTTACTTTCGACAGAACGCTTGGCGGCTTCTTAGACCAGAGTACTTTTTAAGAATACACACTGGCTGGCACTGACGTCTAATCACCTTAACTGAAATGACTCAACAACAATTCGTTCCTTTTACAACGCCTTCGTGTATACGAAGATGAATGGCGTGAAGCAACAACCCCTCCACCCCCGCTCTGGTCGACTTAAATAGAAGAGACTCGGTTGTCCCTCTGTAAATCGTGTACTGTAAGCTGTAATTTGATATGCACCATTACGATCAAAAGCAACCCTCAGTTTATTTCTGAAGCGTTAAGCCCCCCTTCTAGAAACCGTTGATCATCGTTATCACCCAGCGCATCGGTAGAAGCCACTGACGGACTTCTTTTAAGTGGCATATAATGATAGCAGAGAGAACCTCATGAAAGAGAACATCTATTTGAGATTAGTTTACTTTATGCATTGAGTTCTGTGAGCTGCAGTCTATCGGAAGAATTCACTAGCAGGCAAGTTTGCTTTGTGGTCATAAACTCTAAATTTCTTGAGCGCTGAAAGAAAACTTCTCAGAGGATTATTATGGGTGGATTAAGCCGATATAGGAAGTCCTCCTCCCGTTTGATGAGACTTCACACGCTGCTAATTAAGCATGGACCACACCTTTGATATTGTCAAACGTACAGTTTGCAATTAGGAATTTATATAGCGCCTCTAGTAGAATGTACCGTTCAGACGCGCTCCCAGTGCGTAAGACCCGCGGAAAGAATGTCACAGCGAACTGATGTAGACCTAGTAAGTGCGTTTGAAAGGATGGAGCAAAAGACAAAAAGAGCGATACTGAGCCATGATCGTCTTGAATGGTGCTGGGACATATTGTTTGATGGCCTTGTCTCGAGTAAATTATGCAGAAGGTGATAGTTCGTTAATCGCCTTCTTAGTAAATTGCGGTTACTCTTTTATTCCACTCCACCCAATAAACACGTCGGATTTTGAAAGATCGACCCAAAGAGGTCTCCGAGCACCCCAGCACCCACTCGGTATCGCTGCTGTAGAAAGCCAAAATTCGTTCTTGCCTGTGCCGTTGTACTGTTCTAAAATAGGTCAGAACGAACAGGAGTGTATTTGTTCCGCTGTGTATATAGGCTAGTATTCGTGGTTTTACCTCTTTTCATTTCCAATCGTAAACTCAAACGTGAGCGGCAGGACCGAAGAAGCTTTTAAGTTTTAATCGATCGCTTTGGGAACTCCCTCCGCCTGCGTCGCGTCGTCCTTTGTTTAATCGCCGGCGAACAATGCCGAACGCAACCGATCATTGGGTGTCAGATCGGCTGTGGCACCTGCAGCATGCTCCTCCATTGACTGCCCTAAGGATTTCTTGAACGATCTACAGCCGCCGGGACCGGACGAAAACAAACACACCGCTCATGGTGCATTGTCTCAGAAGAAGAAGAAATTGTAAAGAAGAAGAAGAAGAAGCAGAAGAAGAGAGACAGACAGACAGACAGCGACAGACAGAGACAGACACAGACAGACAAAGACAGACAGAGATAGACAGAGAGACAGAGAATGGAGGAGGTAGGTAAGGAAGATACAGTATAGACAGGAAGGATGCGATGGTTCTGGTGGGACGAAGACTGCCTGGAGGGGGCCACGAGTGCCAGACCGCAGTTGTGATGCCATTGTCACCACTGTAACTGTCCTAGCATCTCCGCTGCTGCTGCTGCTGCTGCTGTGTTTGAACAATGCCGCATCGATCGTGTGCCACTTACAGCGTAAGCCGCGGCCGCCTGTTCAACAGGCGCTGCCCAATCAAGGATTATAGATCGAACTTCCTGGCGCCTGTCAATCATTCGATGATGGTCTTATGGCGTCGTCAGCACCTGTCAATCACCCGTGGAACTCTTAAGGCAGGGGTCATACTGTCTGCGGTATACCTGCACTTCTCTATTATTATCAGTCTTAAGCATGAACCATTTCATATCTTGGATCTTGATTTCACCTGGAAGCTATGTGTGTATACATTCATCCTGTTCTTCGGAAGACGATAGCGTTTCCGTTCAAAGGTAACTTCTTAAAGCTGGACTTATTCCCCATAGACACCCGATTGATGAGCTATGAGAATACTTCCGTTCAGATACCTCTCTCCATTTACTGACTGCACATTGGTACATTTCGTTTGAGCTCATACGACACTGTGTCAAAGCAGAGATGGCCAGCACTCCCCTTCTCTCTTGTCCAGGCTTGGGACTGACACTATCAGTGCATAAGAGTTCTACAGTACAGACATGACGGTTTTACTGCCCGTTTATAGTCGTAAGCAGGGTAATGAAGGCATCCCACACTTAGGAATACACGTGGTGGGCTATTATCAATCTGGGGTATATCTTTAAACCCAGGGTTGTGTAAACAAATATATTGGATAGACTGGTGTTGCGGTCAGACCGGGTGATCGTGTGTGGGTGGGACCGGGGTGTGTGGCCGCTGAGGTAAACCGGAACATGTATACGAGCTATGACCTGTCTTCTGCAAAGGGTGAGATAGGACAGAGGATTTCCGTAAAAGATTGAGGCATGCACTAAGCACTAAGCTGTTCATTATTACCTTCGCGCCCTTGTTGTCTTCCGCGTGTTTACGATCTGTTGATTTCTGAAAGTAAACCATTAACTCCTAGTTTACAAATTCCTCGTTTTATGCGATGCGTCGATGCCATGTACGACCATCTGCTCCTCAGATAAGCACCACCTTGTAGGATAAAGGGGACCTAGTAGGACTTATTGCAGGACTATGTTCTGTATTGCAATGGCTTGTATCAGAGTTTTTATACAGCGCATCTTCCTCAGCAAGTCTGCTACGAGTTAATGGTTTGTTTTCAAATATCAATATTATTTTAGTTATTTATTCACACATTTGTATAGCGCCCCTTCAAGAACACTACTCAGTGGCACTCCCAAACCAATATACTAGTACTATAATTGTACCAAGAGGCGTTTCATCGACTGCATTTTAAGTTCCGTCCGATATCTTTTCAGATTGTAATACGTTGCGTCTCTCGTGTGTCCACAATTCCACACGCCATGCAGTGCGTTTGACCCCGTGTCTTATCTTTTCTCACCTGGTCCAGCGCATGCACTGGGCGAACCTATAGCTCTGATTAGGTCGTATGCCTACTGAAAGAGGCGCTTTAGAAATCTATAGCAATACAATCATGCAATATAATAGACTAATATTTAAGTAAATAAATCCCAATAACCTTTCAATAATGTTATAGCCTATAATATTTAAGTAAATAAATCCCAATAACCTTTCAATAATGTGATATAATATTTAAGTAAATAAATCTCGGTATCTTATCTATAATGCGACATTATTTTACGCGTAAGCTATAATATGGTATTATAGCAATCATTAATAATGTTATAGAACCTATAGGGTCTATATGCATACCTTTACGAAATTATAGTCTTTTTATATGCACTGTAGAAGGTATTCGTAAAGACGCAAATCATCTTCGGTATGACGGACGAGTTGCATAGCAAACGTCGTTTTATAACCGGCAGTTGTATTCTCATAGCTTTTAAATCTCCGTCGTAGCACAAATAAGATTACACGTTAACGTTCTAGAGAGCATAATAATTATAGTAAATGTTGTTCACGTCCGATAAATAAGATTACACGTTAACGTTCTAGAGAGCATAATAATTATAGTAAATGTTGTTCACGTCCGATAAATAAGATTACACGTTAACGTTCTAGAGAGCATAATAATTATAGTAAATGTTGTTCACGTCCGATAAATAAGATTA